>CALNXI010002307.1:42299-68625 GCA_942486025.1 Porites evermanni | reverse complement strand
CAAGGGGGAGGGGGGGGGGGGGGGGGGCAAAAAGAGGCAATTTTAGAGGGAGGTTGGGGGTTGTTACAGAGGTCTTTTTCCAGGTGGTCTGAGTGATCATGAGATTGGTGAGTTATTAATAAATAACAGCTCTGTTGAGAAAGCTGTCAGTTATTTACTGTTACCAGTGTTTCAAAACAAGTATTATAGATTGATCAACTTTTATCGTGGTCAGCTAAATGCTTTTTTTCTAAAGTATTCGGATCAATTAGGTTTCTGGGAAACTGCCCACCTACCCCTCTCCTGAGCCAACATTTTGGCCTTAGTAAGCAGTAAGTGATAATGATGGCTTTGGGGAGCGGTGGGTGGGCTCCCAGAAACCTAAAATTGATCCTAGTGCCTAGTATCCTATCCTAGTATCCGATCCTAGTATCCTATTCTTTAATACAATTGTCATCGGCTCATGAATAAACTTCCGGTTATCTAGCTGTTACTTTATTACACATTATTCTGATGCACCGTAATTTGGTTGTGTTCACTTTGAAGCCTTTTTGTAACATGTTCTAACTGAAATGAAGTAATGAAAGTTCACCTGGTGTTTAGTTTGAATGAAACTGGTTCTTTTGAAAATGGCACTATTCACGTAGCCAGTAGTGTAAGGTATCGCCTCTATATATGGTTAATTATTAGCTAAGAAAGTCCTTGAGATTATTAGACACAATCATCATCTCAGGAAAATCATCTTTTGCAGACAATAATACAGTGCAACAATATTTTAGACACAAATATACTTTCCAGAGGGTACCCAACCAAGTTGAAAATTTACAGAAATTCCAGGGGCTGGGGGGTTGTGACAAGCACCCCATACAGTGTATAATGGAAATTCCAGGGGGGTGGGGTGGGGGTCTAAAGTAAACGTGCCCTTCATGGGGGTATGGATATTTTCTGGAACTACACAATAATAGATATGGTTCCCAGTAGCTCATTTTTAATCTCTCAGGAAATTTTTATTTTTCCTTCTTGTTTCAACTTGATTAGCAAACACTGTCATACCAAAAACAAAAGGAAAACAAAAATTACCTGAGATAAAAAATTAACTTAAACATATACAGAAATAAAAAAAGTTGGACTAATTCAGTGTTTATCACACAGTGAATGGTTTTACATTTGCATCATGCATTCTGCTTGGTATCAAGGCATCAACAGCAAATTTGTTTTCAAGATAACATTATCTTGTAGCAGCATCCAGGGTCCGAAATTACACCTTCCCGGTTGCCAATGCGACTAAAAATTCAGTACTGGCGACCAGAACTTCATAGCGGGTCACCAGATGGCGACTTGTCTTGTGGACTTTCACATTTGAAGAAAGTGATAAACAGTTGAAAACACGAAGATATTTGCCAAAAGGTAACTTACATATAGATTTCTTCATGGAAAGTGCTGACGTACGATATTTATGCACGAGTTTGTTTCCACAAAACAAACAAGCAAGGCTTTACGAGCGAGTGAATTTTGTGAAAACAAACAAGTCTCTCCTGATTGGACAAAATGCTTTACGCACATGTGAGAAAGCCATTTCACTGCTGTGATTGGCTATCAGAATTTTTTAAGTGGGTTTTCTTATGAAGAAAACTGTGAGTACATCTCAGTATGTATATAATAAATGTACTTTTTGTCCTGCCGACATTTTTTAATTAAAAGTGAAATGAATCTTCTGGTAAAAATACCTCCACAACTGCTACTATCAATACGAGTTGAAAGTTTCCAAGTCACCATGGTGGTTTCAGCTGAAATACGCTAGGTACGTTATGTATGTGTAATTATACTGTACCCATATATCCACGGTTGTGGCTGGGTACGAGCAACACGTCGGGTTGACTCATATTTATGTTTCGTGTTTCATGGTAATTATCGGAAAAAAATGGAGTTTTGATTATTATGTTCAGTGCAGTCATGGGCAGATAGCTTTCTGTTCCTATATCCTAAGTAATTTGTGGAAAAAAAAAAAGAAGACTTCATTCGTACACGTACAGTTGCTTTCTGGTATCGGGAACGGAAGTAGTGCAATTTTGGAGGATAAAAACGTCCATACATACATACATACCATGCATTTTTCATTTGTGTTTAAACTTTTATTTGAAAAAAGGGGAGGGGAGAATTTTTGCGACCATTATTTTCCCTCTGGAGACCAAAATTTATACTTGATTGCCAGTTGGCGCCTGTATTAAAAAAGTTAATTTCGGACCCTGGTATCTAGCAATGTTACCTACCAGTTCTGCTGATTAAGGCAAACTTTTGGTTCAGGTTTGCATGCTGGTGGCCTCTGAGGGTTACAATGCCCACTTCATGTTCAATTTGCCACACAGACATTTTTCTGGAAAAATAAATGTGTTTCATTATTATCAGACTATAACGTTTACTTAGTATCAAACCCTAGGATCTCACGGTAAAAACCGTTTCCAGTACCATGTCATTACTATGATCTCAATTATTACAATGGAACCAAAAAATCAAAAAGTTTTGCGGTGACATTTCCAGACTAAGAAATCAAAATACACAAATATAGTATTTTCCCACTCGCATTCTTAACTAGTAAAACAATTCTTAAGACTCAGCTTATAAAAGAAATTTTTAAAAATGCCTCAGGAAACCCATCATATTCCACAAAAAAAAATAAACAAGGCATATTTCTGCATATTTATTTTTAAAATTTAACAAAGAATGTAATTTTGCCAGGAAAGATGTCTACTTTGTGTGATATATATCTATGCAAAACAGGCCCGAAAATCGTTCGAAAATATAGAGCGACTAGGAATTTTTAGACAGTTCACAGTCCCCTATATTTTCATGAGGACATTGAGATAGTGCATCTTACCGTTAATGGTGGCCATCTTGATTTTCAAATGTACCAAGGGGGCATGCGTTGGGATGATAGCTGTAGGGGGAGGGGGCAAGAGAAATAGAGGGACCGTAATAACAGCAACTTGCTACGCAGCTCGTGTTCAGAGAGTGTGTTGTACCAGCAATGCAGGCATTTGATTGGTCATTAGACAATAGATGTTAGTTTGCATTGACAATGGGTTTAGTTTAAGTTGCCGACACTGACAAGTCGTTGACAAGTTATTGTTTTTATAAAATGTACGCTTCATAATAGTACTACCATAAGGCACATCTTGCGCCAACGTATGAAGGATTTTTGGTATTCTGAGGATGAATCACGTAAGTCAACATGCTTCAACATGCTTGCTTCGAAAGGAGATATTTGTAAACATGCGTAATAGATGCTAAATGTGTCTGGCATGTTTTTCATCACCAGCAGAGTTTCTTAATTAACGAATGGTAACTCCTGAACGCGAGCTGCAGTGATGTTATTACAGTCCCTCTATTTTTCTTGCTTCCTCCCAAACCTCCCCCGCCCCCTCACTACGTTTTGACACTCATGCAAGAAAGCAGCCCGTAACGCAAAGAGCTCGATCTCAACGATCTTACAGAAAAATAGAGGACTGTGAACAGTCTAAGGAATTTTCTACAAATTTTTTTTCTGACGATGTTACATTATGCTAATGAGGTTAAAGCTAATTAGCATAATGAAATTCAACACCTCGTGGTTTCAGTGGTTTGGTGTTTACCTTCAAAAGACGCTTCATTTTTTAGTTTTTTTTTAACGAAATATCGGGTTAAAAACTAGCAAACATGAATTTACTGATAGAATTCATCAAAATAAACAAGACTTTGAAGGCAAAAAAGCTAAGGGGGAAGGAATTCCTCGCGTTTGAAGAGTACCAAAGAGTATGTGTGGAAGACATAACCGGCTCAGCGAATTGGACGCAAAGATTCTCTATACTGTTTTCTTACCTCGATTTTCTCTTCTTATCCGCCAGAATCCTTCAAAATAATTTGCTTCACTTGTATTTGGTCAAAATTCGTCGATACAAGCTTTCAGTCTTTGCAAAACCCGCAACAAACTCCTTGCCGCATTTCTCAGTTTTCAAAAAATGGTAGAACCAACTGGGGTCTGGGACTAGCCAAATCTATTTGTGCGCCAAATTTGGAGACAACAGGAAGTAACGCAAAGTTTGGCTAATATATTTCGTTGTAGGCCCTGAAGCTCCTATATTTACACGACCGGGAGACAATTTATGAGACTCAATATGATTTGTAAGGCAGCGAAGAAATAATAATTACATCACTACAAACTGCATCATGTCCAGATGGATGTTACTAAGTATTTAGCTCTTTTTACGAAAGATATCATTGGTTCGTGTGCATCCCGGGGGGGGGAGGGGGGTACTCCCATACATTACCTATACGGGTATGTGCCGCCCTACGGGGTCGTGATTTTAAAGCTCCTGATTTAGAACGGGGTATCCATTTCAGAGGCGTTTCTAGAACGGGGTATAAAAAATCCGGGGGGGGGAGGGGGGTACTCCCATACATTACCTATACGGGTATGTGCCGCCCTACGGGGTCGTGATTTTGAAGCTCCTGATTTAGAACGGGGTATCCATTTCAGAGGCGTTTCTAGAACGGGGTATAAAAAATTGTGGATCACGGCTTTATCTTCTACTTAAAATTGTTGCTGATTATGAAGAAGCATTTATTTGATGTGTAAGCCGATCAAATAAAGAGATATCTTTTAAAAAAAAAAACAGGGCTATTTCAATTTACGAACTTTCTAGAACGGAGTATAAAAAATTGGCCCATTTCTAGAATGGGGTATCAATTTTAGGGGAATTTTTTTTTAAAACGGGGTGCCAATTTGGAGTCCTGGGCGGCACATACCCACGCAAAAAATACCCAAGTACCCCCCCCCCCGGGTGTGCATGCACTAGCCAAAATAGGCTTAGACTTTCGTTCTTCCTTTATAATTATCAAATCTTAACTTTGATTCTGCGTTACAATTCTACATGACTTGGATACATGTATTAGACTACAAAAATGTCATTTTCACATAATCGAAACATCTGCATTTTTTTCAAAGTTTGGTCAAAAATGCGAAATTTCTTTCGAGTCTGTTTTTCTTTGAAAAATGTCTAAACATGTATTTTTATGATGTTGTGTATAGAAAAGGAAGCTTTTTAGACCAAAAAATGTCATTTTCACATAGTCGAAAACTTTGAGTTATGTGATGTTGTAGTATGAAAAAGAAAACTTTTTAGACTTTAAAAATGTCATTTTCACATAGTCGGAAAATTTCCATTTTTCCAAAGGGGTTAACCCATGATTTTGGGCAAAAATTAAAAGTTTCTTTCCTGTCTGCTTTCTTTTGAAAAAGGCCTGGATATGTATTTTTATAATTTTTTTTTATAAAAAGAAGGCTTTTTAAACTATAAAAATACCATTTTCAGATAGTCGAAAAATTTGCATTTTTAGATTATTATCGATACGTCTGGAATACTGTCCTCTCCACTCGGGAACAGAAGGTCAAATTGTCCAAGTGCCCAACTACCCCTCGCAGAAATTAGACGATCAGATGATAAGGTTTTCTAGGATTTCGTAGTTGGAATATTCAAAGGACATCTGAATTCACATCTCCTCAGGGGCGGAACTTTCGCAACTCAGTAGGGACGTGATTAGTCCTATGCTTGTGAGTTTTCCACCTGAGATCTGAAACTAGAGGGGCTATGTCTCGCTGTTTGTTATCATTTTAAAAAGCTAAAACTCTAAAACTCTTTTAGACAAGAGTAGCTGATAAGCTAGTAAAACAACAAAAGGATAGTATTACAGTTTTATTTGCACTGTCGCTTCATTTTTATAAAATATATTTTTCCGTTACTCTTTCCTATTTTATAATGTAAAAGGCAATACTACTTTGTTTAAATTACAGAATGACGTGTTCATATTAAGATCAAATTAAAATTCACTTTGTTCAAATGAAAACAAGAAGAAAAAGAAATCTAATCTAGTTCTATTGCTACCTTTGATTTAATCATGTGTTAATTTTCAAACACTCTAGAAGAAAATGAGCTAGAAAACGCCCTTCGATGAAAGAAAACTAAATCAACGCCTTCTTGTGAAGTAGAATTTATGTATGGTCAAGAGCCATAATAGGGTTAACCCACGATTTAGGTCCAACAGTAAAAGCATTTTTTTTTTTGTCAAAATAAGCCAAAAAATGAGTTCCTTGGTGTTCTAAACAAAAAGAAACCTTTTTAGACTACAAAAATGGGAACCTTTCATAAGGCCAAAAATCCCAATCTTCCAAAAGGGTTAACCCACGATTTTGGTCAAAAAATTCAAATTTTTTATTTATTTATTTTTCGTCAAAATAAGCTTACACATAGAGTTTCTTGGTGTTCAGAAATAAAAAGGAAACTTTTTTGAACCGCTAAAATGGAAAATTTTCATAAGGCCAAACTTGGCAATTTTCCAAAGGGGTTAATCCATGATTTTGATCAAAAATTCAAAAATTTTCTTTATTTGTTTTTCCCCAAAATAATCTTAAAAATAGATTTTCTTCATGTTCTAAATAAAAAGGAAACATTTTTAGACCACAAAAATGCTCACTTTTCATAAGGCCAAAAATCGCAGTTTTTCAAAGGGGTTAACGCACGGTTTTGGTCAAAAAAATTCCAAAAAATTGTATTTGATTTTTCTTAAAATAAGCTTAAAAAAAGAGTGTCTTCATGTTAGTAAACAAAAAAGAAACCTTTTTAGACCACAAAATGGGATCTTTTTATAGGGCCAAAATTCGCAATTTTCCAAAGGGTTTAACCCACGATTTGGTCAAAAATATCTAAAATTTTTCTTGTTTGTTTTTTTTTTGCCAAAAAAAAGCTTTAAAATAGAGTTTCTTGATGTCCTAAATACAAAGGAAACCTTTTTAGGCTACAAAATAGGAAGTTTTCATAAGGCCAAAAATCGCAATTTTCCAAAGGGGTTAACCCACGATTTTGGTCAAAAAATTCCAACAAATTTGTCTTTGCTTTTTCTCAAAATACGCTTAAAAAAGAGTTTCTTTATATTCTGAACAAAACAGAAACCTTTTTAGACCGCAAAAATGGGATTTTTTCATAAGGCCAAAAATCGCAATTTTTCTAAGGGTTAACCAGCGATTTTAGTCCAAAAAATTCCACACCATTTTTATTTGCTTTTTCTCAAAATACCCTTAAAAATAGAGTTTCTTTATGTTCTAAACAAAAAAACAAAAACATTTTTAGACCCTGACAATAGTGGGATCTTTTCATAAGGCCAAAAACCGCAATTTTCAAAAGGGGTTAGCCCACGACTTTTGTCAAAAATTTAAAATTTTTCATTGTTTATTTTTTATTTAAAAAAAGCTTGAAAATAGAGTTTCTTGATGTTATAAATAAAAAGGAAACCTCTTTAGACCACAAAAATGGGACGTTTTCATAAGGCAAAAAATTGCAATTTTCTAAAGGGGTTAACCCATGACAAATTTTTTTTTGCCAAAATAAGCTTAAAAATAGAGTTTATTCATGATCTAGAGTATTAAAATGGGAACTTTTCATAAGGCCAAAAATTCCAATTTTTCAAAGAGGGTCTACATAAAAAAGAAACCTTTTAAACTTTGTTCGACTATAAAAAATGGGAACCTGTCATAAGGCCAAAAATTCCAATTTTCGAACTGGTTAACCCTTGATTTTGGTCAGAAATTTCCAATTTTTTTAAAAAGTTAATTTAGGATGGTGACTTTGTAAAATCGATATTTTTATCGTCTAAAAAGCCTCTTATTAAAGTGGAACAATGCCGAACGTTTCTTAGGGGCTATCTTACCCAAAAACAGAACAGCAAGAAATTTTAAATTTTTGCCGAAATCACAACTTATTTTAAAACCCCTTTAAAAGGATCCAATGTGACCATTCGATATTTTTATAGTCTGGCCAGGCTTGTTTTCGATTTTATTTAAAACATAAACCACTTTATTTCTAGACTTTCTAGGCTTTTTATCATGTAGCTCAAATACAAGAAGTAAAAAAAAAAAGGATTTCACCGCTTTTTCGCGGACAGACTTCAGACCTCAGATTTCTTCAAGCATATTTTCGTAATAAATGCTTTGCGGTCGTAGGACGAACACATATTTTTCTTACACGAAGTACAAAGCGAGGTTTACCAACATGGCGGCCTCGAAGCACGAAATCAATTTCCGTCGCCTTTTGGAACGCTGCGAAGCGATGGCTTCAGAAATCCAGGAGAATAAAGAAAACGTAAGCTGGAGGTTGGAAAAAGTGAGTTATAGCATTCATCAAAAAATTGTTTTTTTACTGTTACCTCCGTAGGATTTGAACAAACTGTCGACCACAGCTGTCTGGTCGGGTTTGTAACGATTTTTCACCGTTTTTCTACTCCATATTGCAGTATGTTTTAACGTTACAGAGGCAAGCTGCCGAACTAAAAAAGTCAGAAAGGTTAGTTTTTAAATGCAGACTAATAAGATAAAAGTTATACGAGCAATACGTCAATGTAAAATAGTGCTTTTAAATAATACGCTTAAAACAGCTGATACAGGTAGTCTCTACTCTGACGGGTCTTTATGTCGGGTCGATTGTATTTATTATTGATATTTTAGTCATCGCATTAGAGCTTTTTCATCAGTACCTGACCCAGTTAAATAACGGAGAAAAAAAGTCTTTTCATATTAAAGGAAAAAAATTCAACGTCTTGGTATACCGACAATGGACATACATGTAGCTAGTTCATCATTTAATTTTGGTACCCTAATAAGGCGGACCAAAGTAGACCTGTATCATAAAAATGCGCTGTAATGACAGAAGCTAATTAATTGATATCAACTAATCTGGCAATAGAAGCCAGACCCACATGCACATTTCTCCTGTTACCGTATGTGTGTTGTTAACTGTTAAACTTTCATCAAATAAAAGTGAACGTCTCTTTTACAGTGCAGTAAGGTTATCCATAACCTGGATAGGAGGGGACTCCAGCCTTGAAAATAACTTTTTTTGACCCTGTTGGCTTCAGTTTGGTGTAAAATCAAGGTGGGGGCCCTCACCCCTTGGCACCTTCTCCTAGATGCACCAGTGTTTAGCCTGCAATCAAACTGTCAATAAAGAAAGAAACTCACTGGTGTCGTTGTAGATTCACTTTTTTCTTATTACATTTACTAGCTATGTGATAGAAACCACTGTTAAGTGGACATTCATAGTTGACTGATCTATGAGGTTCATTTGTCTATCAGTAGCGTAGACATTTCCCGTTGGTTGTCTGTATGTCAGTTTTTCAACATTCTGAAAGGCAGATGACTTGTGTCTCTAACGTACTGTAGACATCAGTGGTCAGGGATGTAGATAATAGCTGGGAGCTGGGAAAAATACATGGCTGTCAACATAATTTTTCAGGCTGAAAAAAATGCATTCTTTAAAAAGGCAACTGTTTTCCTCTTATATTATCTGCCCATCAAATGCCATTTCCCATCGGTTATAAATTTAAGCTACATCCCTGGTGGTTGGCTGGTATCAGCTTCCGAGTTTCACTTTTTTGTCACTCTGTAGCTAAACTTTCTTCAATTCAGAGTAAACATTCTTATGGTGAAAAAAACTCTAATGAAGATTCTGGAGGTTGGCTGATTTTTCACATCACCAATAAGTTAGTGTAGCTAGCATTTCAGGCCATGCCTCTTATGATTAAAGAAGTGTACCTTTTCAAAAACTGGGAAATCAAAATATTTTGGTTCCATAAGCTTGTTGAGTCACATGTAACATACATTTTTTGAAATAATCAAAAGGTTAAATTTTAAGTTTTTTTCCCCATTTACTTGAAGTAATCAAAACATTAAAATAATATTAAGTATGTTTTATCTTGTTACAGCAAACCAAGTCCAGATGCAATGACTGAATACAACAAGAAAGTAGAATTCCTTAAAGGTTTAATAGAAACACAGAAAATGGTGAGACAGGGATCAGTGTTTTGAAACCTTATTTTGATTATAGCTCCGAAGTCTGGGGATGTATGGGAAAAGGCCTGTGTGACCGACTCCAGAGATTGCAAAATAGGGCTGGGAGAATTATAACATTTAGTGATTATAATACAAGATCTGCAGATATCCTCCAAGACTTGAGATGGGATACCCTTGAGCAAAGACAGTCTAAACAGCTCGCAATAAGTGTTTTTAAATCTCTTTACCCTGAGAGTTTAAAGAACATGTTTAAACCAACCTCCGGGGTTCATTCCTACAACGTGCGAGGTGCCTCGAGCAACATTTTTGTACCAAGGCCCCGTACTGAAGCTGCTAAGAGGGCCTTTAGCTATAGGGGAGCAGTCATGTGGAATGGCCTAGAAAATGTGCTTAAAGACGAGATAAATCTCAACTCTTTCAAGTCTGCCCTATCTTTGTCTTGAACCAGGGATTGCCTTGAGGGAGTTGAGATAGAATTTTATTTTTGTTATTTAATGTACCTTTAAGGTTGATTGATTTTTGTGTAATTAATTATAGAATAGATTTTCTTAATATATAGATATATTTTAGCATTAATGTAGTTTCTCTGAAAATTTTGTTATGTAAACGGCTCACTGGAAGAGCATTTTTAATGAAGTGATACCGTTAATAAAGCTTTATTGATTGATTGATTTGATTGATCTTAAGATGCGCATCTGTTGTTACATTCAAATAGAAAAAATTATTGTTTGGGAACAACTAGGAAATGCTTGTCATCAGAGAATGTATAACAATACATTGTATATCATTTGTGTGTTAAGTATTTTACCGTTGGTTGCATCTAAGCGTGGACATGACGTGTTTTGCTGCCAAACATTTGAAGTTTGACAGTTGTTAAAGCAAACTATCACGCCAAAGGTAAGTTGTTTACATGGTCTTGATTGCTGCGTTACGCTCATATTCAATTTACGTTTACACATGACCTTCCAAACATTGTCAGTGTTTTATTTAAGTGCATATGCACGTAAAAATTACAGGACAGTGGAAGTCCACCATCAGTCATAAGGGGAAAATCCAGGCACCCTTCAATTTCTACTGGCTCTGAAAATACCATGATAATTTAGGTTTGTTAGAAACTCTCAAATTCTCCTTTCCAAAGGTTTGTTCCCTTTAAATTTCTATTGCAGTTGAATACAAGTGTAGATCCATGTAAAATAAGACTTAGCTTCACTTTGTTTTGTAGAAATCACCAACAGATAAACTTCTCGCAAGTCGGCAGTTAGTGCGTCCACTGAGTCAAACATCCAATGCACAGACCACAGAGGGAGACAAAGGACAAACAGTAAACAGAGCACAAGAACTTCACATCAGGGCCAAGTCACAGATTAATGAAGAGATGAGAAGTGAACTTCTGGGAGAAGGTAGGAATAATGCAGCTAAAAATATTTCACTTCTGATACAATGCACCTGTAAGTTAGTTTATTTGATATTTATTTTTGTTGATTTTTGTAAGGATCATGCACATTACTGGCTTATTACATTCCTCGACACATGACAAAGGTTTTCTTAGCCCAATATTTTCACAAAACTAAGGACTTTCAGGGCACGTTACCGCGGCACATTCATTTTGCCTTGTTTCTGGTCATTTTCTGACATGAAATACTTTGGTTTTTTAAAAGTGAATTGAATAATAAATTTAATTAATTTATTAGAGTTAAAAGTTAACAAGGAACCTTGCTTATTTTCCAGACAATAAGAAACACAGTCATGGAGTGCGAAACAGGTGACTGATTATCAATTATTCCACTTGCATATTACTTGTTTAGTCCCTTAGTCGCTGTAACAAATAACTCTTTATTTTCAAATCCCCCATAATCACTCTGTTTGCTCCCAATGCAACACTTGGCATAAACTATAGTCTTCAAACGGAGAACTGTGTAATTCTGTGTAAAACTTTATTTATACGCAAAGCCTCAATCGGTGATAAAATTGTTGAGGCATTTTACTCAAATAGGGTAACTTAAGAGAACAAAAGAATGTACACCCTTCCCCCCTACACAATTCAAAGTTGGGGTGTTTGTTGTTTTCTGTACATAGCTTGAACAGCAGCACAACATTGCATGGAGGGGATGGGGGAGGAAAAGCTTTATTTTCACCTTTTGAAGTCAGTAAAACCTCAGAAAGCCCCTTTAGGGCAAAGTGTCTCAACTGTGGAAACTCCAAAAATAAAAGTCAATGGAAACAAATCCCTGATAGCAAGTCAGTACGACTTTTTAAGTTTGCACTGGCGTCAACTTAATATTTTCTGGATCATGAATTGTTGGTTAGTGTTGAACAATCTACCTTTTATAGCCTGTGTTCCATCTCCTTCCCACACATTGTCTAAACCCTCAGAGTGTGTTCCATTTGAATGATCCAAATAAGGATCAGTAACTTGTGATCACTCAGAATACAGCACATCAAAGGGCCCAAAGGATTCATCAGTTCACTTGATTTACCATTGCCTAGTTTCAAATCGAGAGGTGCTGGATATGAGTCGGTTTATCATGGGCTAAACAACACAAGACCTATATAGTCAGAAAGAGCGAAATAGCAACATTCTCAAGTTTGGTGTCTATTGGGCCTATATTGAACAAAATAAATAGATGTACGGAGGATGTGACCAGCAATTCATACATGTACATCTCTTATAAAAGTGATTTTCAAGTTTACAGATAGCTGTATCTTGCTTGATATTGGCGCGATCGACACAACACTTTCATAACCTCAATGTGCTTTTTCTGACCATGTGGATCTCATGTTGTTTATCTCATAATAAACTGACTTGTACCGAGCCCCTCTCGATTTGAAACTAGCTAATGGCCGAGTGATCTCTGACCTGGATCATCTCAAAGGAACTCACCCTCAGTCCATACAGGCTGTACATGTAGTGTCTGCCATGCAGGCTACTTGTTTTTGACAATCTTTTTTCTTGAAGATTAACTGGCAACAAGAAAAGTGATGTAAATGATGAAAGCATTGACTCAGTTCTACAATACCATCAGAACTTACAAGAAAATATAGCAGAGGAAATGATAAAAATGGCTCAGCATATAAAACATACATCTGTCATGGCCAGCAACATTATTAAAGAAGATAACAAGGTTACTAGGATGTTTGTCCTTTAATAACAGTAAATAACAAATTATTGGATGAGGTCTTTTCCTGACATCTGAAACAGACTAGGTGAAGTCAATATTATTGGCTGAAGCTGATAACTCTTACTGAGACTTTGATTATTGTGAATACCGTGTTTCTTTGAATAATAGCTGTCCCTGAATTAATCGCCTCCCTTGAATAATCACCCCCCCCCCCTTTGATGGAAATGTTTTAAATAATCGCCTCCCACACCTCTATAGGTTACCCAATAGGGATAGCCATTGTGGAACTTGGAGGATGGAGCTAAAGTGGAGTCTGACTCAGCAAAAATTAATCAATTAGGAACCAAATTTGAAGCACTTTAAATGCCAATGTTCAGTTTATCTGATGTGATCATTTTTTTATTTAATGAGAAAATAGAACAAATATTTAGGGCATGACTTCTAGTCAGCAATATTTGAAATAGTCGCCTCCCTCGAATAATCGCCTTGCCTCGAATAATTGCCCCCTTTTGGTGCAAAAAAAGAAATAATTACCCCCAGCTATTATTCAAGGAAATACGGTATCCCAAAAACCAAATCCAATAAGAATTGTTTTATTATACACGGTTGTGAAGAAAATAGTGTTATGATAAACACATTGTCCTTGACTACCAAGCTTTGTGCACACAATTTGAAGGCTGTCATAAATTTGATCAGCTACCAAGGTGACCCCTGGCCTACTGTTATAAATTTAATAGAATAAAAATAGAACCAAATGAAATCTGTACCTGTTTGATTCCCTGCCTGCTTGTTTCCTGCAACTCGAAATCTTAGTGACAGCCATATAAATTTGTGTCACTAAGTTTCTTTGCTATTGTGGAGACGAATTACCCAAATTGTGGGCAAAACCACTGCCAAGAATGCAAAAAGTCCACTTTTGGTTGACGTGCATTATTCCAAACAATGTTGTTTAAAAGCTATGATAACATGGTTTTTCAAGGTTGTTAACTTGGACTTAAGTAAAGGCTTTAAAACGGCTCATATAAAGGATAATGCCTGAGCCCGAAGGCCTTGTTAAAGATAATGGCCGAGCACCTGAGGTCAATATTTTTAACAAGGCCTTGGGCCAAGGGGTATTTTTTACTGTACTTTTCCATTGGTTTAGAACCAGCAAGTCATAATTAGGATCTCTTGTTCCACCTCAGTGACCTGGGCTTTAATTTATTGAAAATAATAACTAATGTTTAAAACAATTAGAAATGTACATTAATAACAAGGCAGGCATATTTACAAATGGGTCATTAGACGAAGCTCCATGTACGGACAACAGAGTCTGAGATAAACTTTAAAAAACTTACAGCTAAATTTTCTGTTTTGTTTTTTAGACCTTGGAGCAGTCAACAAAGCTTGCAGATTCAAATTTTGAGAAACTTAAACGAGAATCAGAAAGACTTGAGGAATTAACACAGACACCATGTTCCTGGTGGATTTGGATTATGATAATTACAGTCTGTATTGTGTTTATGTGGATGATTATATTTATTAGACTTTTCCCAAAGAAGTGACTTAGTGATAACCTTAAAGCAGAACTCTTCAAACAAAAAAGGTTACAAGAACGTACAAAGATTACAATTATCTGAAAATAATATGCAGTAAAACAACTATGAAGAAGACTGTTTCAGCTTACTGTGTTTAATTTATCGAGAGTTAAAATTCTTCTGGCCCCAGTTGTTTGAAAGGTGGATAATGCTATCCATTGGATAATTATCTGTGGATAATGCAATATTTGTTTCCCTAATACTTATCCACTAGATATAGCTTTATCTATTGGATAGCACTTTCGAACGTTGGAACCAACAGGGACAGGAAACCACTTAAGTGTCAATGCATTTACCATGAAAGTACTAATAAATAACAATTATTCACCGAAGTGGAGGTGGCTAGTGATGGATATTTACCGAAGCCGCGTTAGCGGCGAGGTAAATATCCATCACTAGCCACCGACACTGAGGTGAATAATTGTTTTAGTATATACTAAAACAGTGAGATAATTGAGCCCAAAAATGATGATTTTTAACTCATTTACTGTTGCCTGCAACGATTACAATTTTGGCGCGCAATGACCGAACGGCCGCTGTCGTCGCTTTTTCTTGCCGGCAAATAAAACTTTTGAAGGCATTTGTTTAGCTCTTGCGGGGAAATTTCCTCAAAAGGAGCTGTGAATTCTTTTTGTATTTAAAATCATTCTGTAAAAAGGATTATTAGATTTAGTTTTAAGCTTATTTATGAACAAGTCAACTAAAAAAAGTAACGCAAGACTTAAACTTAATTTGCATTTGTAAACAACAAAACTTTTTCGCCGGTTTTATCGATAAATTCAAGTAAAAAAGACAAAGCTTTACCTGTGAAAACTTCCACCCCGAGCTTCGTCACTTTCTTCGTGTATTTTGGAAACAGCTTGCTTGATTAGTTGTGAAATTTCTTTGTTTGTTACGGCAGCAAACCGGGAAGGCATTTTGCAACTTACGCGAGTTTGGCGTCTCTCGCTCGGAGGAACTGGAGGTGAATCAGTGAATAGTGCAGGATATTCACTGATTGAGTAGCCAATCAGAGCGCGCGAAAAACACTATCCACTGTTTTAGTATATACTAAACGCCAATATTTTTATATCTCCTACTGGAGACATGACTGCACTGCCATTTTACTTGATCATCTGAGCCACACAAAGGTCTAGCCATCTGAAGGGCAAAGATGGTACCTTCAATTCTCAGTTATTTTTAATCCTTAGGTATTAGTCAGGGCACCTGGGAATCAAACCTGTGAAAATCCTGCAATGAAGCACTCTAGCAACTAATGGCGATTTCCAAAAGTCAGTACTAGGTGGCGGAACCATGATCGGACCAGTCAGTTTGAGAATGAAACCGTCTCTTTAATGCAAACTATTCAGGATTTGACTGACTGATCTGGCTGGATAGTTTTGACTAAAAGTGAAATTCTCATTATGATAGGAATGGTCTGGCCAGTCGGTTCTGACAAATAGAAAGCACTCTAAGTTCGTAAAACACAAAGAAAATTAAACCTAGTTAGGATAAATGAGGCTGAGGGAGGGGAGGCAAAAGTTTTAAGTAAGGAGGGGGGAGGTAGAAAAGTAAGAGGATGGACGGGTGAGGCAAGGATAAGGGAGGGAAGAGAGGGTTGAATAATTGCACAGATAAGCCATACATCCATACTCTTCCAAATGTATGGCAAATGTCTTGCAATCCCTAAATGGAAAATGACTAAATTGAGATCGCTCTCTACCATCCGAAAGTTGATGCATAAAAAATCTACTATATTCCTGCTGCCTTCACAGCATTATTCACTCAGGTAAATGTACGTCAATAAATTTTAAAATTTATTTACACTGTAGACCTTTACTATGTTGTCCACTGAAAGGAGTAAATAAGTTACCCAGCCAATTCACTTTACAGTTTCAAATAGAGAATGCAACTTGCAAGTCTCATCTCTTATTTTAATATGTGTTCCCTATTCACTATGGAACTTAATGTTAGGGAAAAAATTTACTAGTAAATGACAAAATCACGGCTTTGTGTCAAACAAATATAGACGTCTCCCAAGCAACAACAACTCACAACAAAAATGAACTTTACAGTTACTTGTTTTCTTTCGTTGCATTGCCTTTTCATGTCCAGGTGTTACGCAATCTGAGCATGCACTTGCATTCTTCACCCGTTCTGCTTTCTCTGGGTGAAGTATATAGTGCTTGTCTGAATTAACAATAATTATTCTAAGGGTTGCCAAATATTGAATTCCCTTAAGGGAGATTGTATCTTTATGTACAGAAATGGAATAAGAAGAAGATCCAGTGTAATAACATGATTAAGATAAGCTGTCAAACTCACATGAAGTTCACCTGAAAAACAAGGCTCTCATGTGTAAACATGAAGTTAAATCACACTTAAATAGATCCTACAAAAGATTAACTACAATTTCCACTCGGCTTCCAAAGTAAAAATGCATACGTTGTGGCTTAAAATGAAAAAACAAGAGAGTCAAAAGAGTATTAAGCTTCAGTCTCAGTTAAAATTGTTGGGACACTTTACTGTCTTCTTCCCGTCCCAATGTTGGTGTGCAAGATTTGGTGAGTTAACTGTGATAAACAACATTGGAAGGACCAGGAGACGGGCAAAAACTGAAAACACAGCGTTGGGTGGAAGTGTCCCAAGTATTTTTGTTGAGACCATAGTTAATAATTTACAAATTATTTCCCTCATT
The DNA here is from genome assembly GCA_942486025.1 of Porites evermanni. Taxonomy (NCBI): domain Eukaryota; kingdom Metazoa; phylum Cnidaria; class Anthozoa; order Scleractinia; family Poritidae; genus Porites; species Porites evermanni. The sequence continues at coordinate 51,399 of CALNXI010002307.1, read as the reverse complement.
CATTTAGGCTATGTTCACATTTTTCCGACAGCTCTTGCGCTGACACGAAAGAACACATGTTCACACATAACTGTGATTTCGGCAAACTTGAAAGTGGATCTTCATATATCGGGTCGGTAAGTTTCTGGAATAAACCTCAAGAGCACTTGATTGAATAGGTTGTTTACCTAACAGTATTATCCACTGGATATCGCGGAATTATCCAGCAAATAGTAGAAAGCGCTATGCATCTCTTTTCAATTGGGCCTATGAAGTGGGAGACAAACTGAAAAAAACTTTCTTGACAATGTCTATGAATACAGCACCGAGAGACAAGAACGCAAAACCTTTTGCGTTAGAATTCCCTGTCTAAGGGGCTGTTTACATGAAAGGAGGAAGATCCTAGTACCAGGAAGATCCTAGAAGGCAGATCATCCTACTGTAATATGCCTTTTTCTGTATTAGGTTTACATGCAAAGGGTTGTACTTGTTCCTAGAGCTGGGATCTTCCTAGTACTTAACTAGGATCTTCCTAGCTGACAGGTAGGAAGATCCTAGCACCATGTAAACTGCCTTCGCTAGGAAGATCCTAGTACTTGGGACAAACCAGACAAAAATAGCAGCGGGTCATTTAGTGGCTAATCACGGAAATAAAGGCCGACCATTTCATTTGCGGTTACCACAAGCTGATTATGGTGATAATTGTACTGAAAGGAAGCTGTTAACGCCAGTAAAGAGAGCAGAAGGGCCCAAATTGCATGTTTGTTTTTGTCACCCGCCATTTTTAATTCCTTCTCAAACATTCTATATTTGGGTAACACACGGACCAAAATTTTTGCATGTAAACCCAACGTAAAGTTGATCCACCTTCTAGGATCTACCTTCCTCCACGTAAAGAGCCCCTAACTGGGCATTACACTGATGAACAGTTTTTTGTTAGATATATTCAGAACCAGCAACTTGCCGTCTGTTCCTTCGAATCCTTTTCTTTTAAAGCCACACTTTTACTTTGTCCTTATCTATTACTCTAAACGTCTAAAAGTCGACTTTCCGTGCGACGCCTGAGTATAATGTCATGACGCTTTTGAACCTTATTTTACTCTCCATAGAAAGTTACAGCGAGCTCAAATGTGGATAATGATCGGTATTTTAACCGGAGTTTGTTTAAGTCATATATACGACTTTTGCTTTTAGCGCAGCGGTTGTTGACTTGCAATCTCACTGTTTTCAGGGAGGAGCAATTCATCATTAAATGGTCACACAAAAATGGTAACCAGTCTTCACTTACTTCACGACGGATGTTGACTGTCAGATTGAGTTCAGTTAATGAGGTGTTTTCTGGAAAATCACCATCACGTCTATCTCGTAAAAGCAAGCCATGCTGTTTACCGTCACTGTAGTCATTTAGTGTCAGAGTGAGTGTAGTTAGCGACTTGTTTTTCGCTATACAACTTTTCAGAAAGCCTACCCACAATTCACAGCTCGACCATTCGTAATCACTGACTGTAACAGTGAGGGACGCTATTGAATTGTTCAGTGAAAGTCCTTCAATTAAAATCGTTATCGAGTAAGAATAAGTATGGGTGATGTTGTTAATCGTAATGAACAGTTCCTTTAAAGATGAGGTACTTGCTAGTCCAAAGCTGAGACCTTCTAGCCAACTCACAGGTTTTTCTATTGAATCGTCAGAAAAGCGGTTCAAGAAGGTGGCATCGTAAGGGCTATTTTCATGTTCCATGTAGTTGTTGCTTGTAAGGCAGAGTTTTGTAAGTGAATTGCATTCATCCAAACATTTTCTCAGAAATTTACCCCAAAAATAAGTTAACTCACTGCCGTTGATTACGACGGAAAGTGTAGACAAGGACCTCACTGCCATCAAATCTTCTCCAAATTTCATCTCCCCGCCACGATCGTCAATTGAGAGACTAAGGGTAGTTAACGACGTCATTTTAGCCAAGCTGTTGACCAGCCTGCATTCCCAGCCTTTTGCCATGTTACTGTAGTTGCTGATTGTAAGACTTAAAACTGTCAATGAAGAACTTCGCAGCAAACTATCCCCGAGGTCTTTCCCTATTCCTGGATTCATTGTGTAGTTGATCACTCTAAGATCCAGTGTAGTAAGCGATGTATTTTCTGCCAAAGCATCACCTAGCAGACGTGGCCAGTCACTAATTTCTTCATTGTGGTTGATTATTTTAAGATTGATACTCTCCTTTCTGGTATTCTTAACTTCAGAGAACATTGGTGTCAGCGACGCAGGATTGTCAACAGAGACAATAAGAGCATTACACGCTTCCTCAGGAACAACAGAGATGCCATGCTCTTTTACTTGAACGGTTACGTTTTTATCTGATAGTTCCTGAAGTAGGGTTCCTGTCCCCGGGGCCAACTTTCTCCAAGTATCAATGGTCAGGGCGGATAGTGTATTTTGTTGTCCGATATATCTTTTAATAACATTAGCAACACCATGACTTAATTTTCCATGCACTTTCAAGGTCAGACTTGTCAGGGGGACATGCACCAAGATCTTACATAAATCTTCTGCTCCACTACACTTCAGTTCTCCCCAAAGAACTACAGTAAAGTGTTGTTTTGTTTCTAGCCCCTTCTCGACCACAGCAGGACGAAAAAGCGCCACTTGATTACATGTAACACTGCTGCCTGGGTCTGGATCAAAAGTACAGTTAAGTGACCCCTTTTTTACCGAATGAAGCTTTTCCACAACAGACTGCCAGTTGTCAGGAATCTCTCCACAGAGAGTCAGTACTAAATCACTTAAAGAACGATTTTCTACAATACTGTTTTGAAGAGCAGTCACACTAGAGAGACTAAGGTTGCCGTCAACGCTAAAAGCCAATGCCTTGAGTGCAGTTTGTTGCGCAATTCCTCTGCTAATAACAGCAGTTACAAATTCTAGCACATCTCCAGAGATATTAAAGGAAAACGAGGCCAAAGCTTTATTTGATAAAAGCTTTCCTAAACCATGGACTGCAGTATCACTCAATGATCCACGAACCTGGAGGTCCACAGAATTCAAAGGAGTGTCCGCAGACAAAGCAAGTTCAATAGCACTGGCCCAATTCTCATCACACACTCTACCAAGTTGAAACGTTACTTTTCTCAAGGATCTGCGTGCAGCTAACAATTCACCGATTAAAACAGCTGCGTTGCAAGGGATGCTGTCAGAAATTTGTAGGGTAAACTCTGATAAAGTCGTGTTTCCAAATACGCCTTCGTGTAGCGCGTTGGCTAGGTCCATTGTAACTGCAGGGGTGAAAAGGCTAAGTTTCTGTGTCTTTGGGCAGGATTGTATGTACCCTGCAATACTCTGATATCGCCATATATCTTGCCTTCTACCACGAACCGTAAGTTTAACTGGCTTCGATAAATTACGAAAGCTTTTGCATGCCTCTAAAACGTGAAATATATTGCACGTCTCCACGCTGGAGAGGTCAGCGTCAACTTGCTGTGGGAAGGGTATATAGGAACAAAGAGTAACTGCCATTTTTTCAGCATGTCCGCTTTCATTGAAGCTTTCAGTAAGAAAAGTCGCTGTTGCCAAACCTTGTTTTAAAAGGTGCTCAAGATCATAATCAGAAAGAGGAACAAATGTCTTCATCACTACTCTGCACCTGTTCCAGTTCCATCCTTCCCGGTTCTTCAACTCTTCACCTATCTGGGCGAATAGAATGCTGGCCTCCATCCCCAGTATACCAGACACAAAAAGAAACACTTGACGATATTTATCCACCAAATCATCAAAGCTTAAACGTTCAAACAAATTCAACTGATTTCTTCGCAATTTGTGCGCAACATATGCCGCAGCCAAGTACTCTTGGAAGGTTTTGTGAAGAAAGTAGTACTCATGTTGCGGTGTTAACCTCTTCAGACTTTCTTCCTTGTAAAGTAGGCCTATATGACGGGATACTAATCCTTTGTATCTTCTTTCAAGCTCAGCTAATTCTTTCTCACGGAAACCATGACGATCACTCAGCAGGCACATCCAAGCTAGCTCTCCTAGTGCAAGTATGTCCTTCTCAAAATACCTCTCTAGGTCGTCGTCACCTTCGGGGGCTTGCAGGTTGTGTTTACCGCAGTATCGTCTTAAAAGGCAAAGGACAATAACTTGATAAAGCCTAGAACGCGATGATGGCAGCTTTCCCTCATAATCCTCATAGATTACACAGAGAAGGAGTAAATTAAGGGGGTTGCTTCGGAGAGCATGCAAAAACTCGTTGTCTTTTATTTCTGTTATGAGTCTCTCTCCCTTTGGTGAATGTCCTCGACCAATATTTGCGAAATGTTTTCTGATATATTCAAAAGCATCGCCTTCTGTGAATCCTTTGATCTCCAGATGAATGTCAAAGACGAATCTCTTTCGTACATCAATACCTCTTTCTTGTCGCGAAGTAGCCAAAACATAACAGAAAGGTAAAATTCTTCGGTGAAGCGGCTCATCCACATGATGTTGGGATTTTTCAGGCAGCTCATCCAAACCATCCAAAATGATTAAAATTTTCTCCTGGTTATGAATGTCCTCCATGAAGTGCAACAATTTCTCTACGGTCTCCTTGTTGATATCTCTGGGCAGAAGTTGTTCTCTTATGGTATCCATGATATTTCCATCAATGTCACGACATTTGAGGAGCAATACAAATTCAAATTTGGGAAAGGAACACTCCGCTGGGATTTTTCCATGAGCCCAGTCATAAGCAAGTTTGAGGCAAAACGTAGTTTTACCGATTCCGGGACTTCCCTCTACTAGCGTCATAACATCCTCACCTTTTTCAAGCGTCTTGAAGATTTCAAATACGTTCACCTGGTCATTTTCTCTCATTAAGTCTGCGTTTCTTCCTTCTGCTGGCGTCAAAACAACCTCACCTTTATCGGGAAAAGTGAAGATGTCGAACGCATTCGCCTCACTTTCGTCCACGTGCAAATCTGAACTTCCACCCGCTAGCGTTGAGATATCCGCACCTTTAAAAGGAGCATTGAAGAAGTTGAAGACATTCACTCTATCGTCTATCGTCTGGATGGCAGATTTTCGTCGTGAAACGATTACAAGTCTTGTATAGACATTCTCTAGGGGTAACTCGATGGTGTTGTCCCAAAGAAGGGGTCTTAACTGAGAGCGCCTTTTGTATTCAGCTTTGAGCAATTTCACAACCGACTTGTCCCAAACTGCTAAAAACAAAAAGATCGGGAAATATATGTCAATAAAAAAAACCTAAAAGGCCCGTTATTTAAATGGTGTTTGGCCAGTGTTTAACAAAACCGCGTTCTAAGCTATTTCTGCTTGCCAAACGTTTTTATCAAAACACCGTTTATCGCGAACAGTTTCAAAATAACGATAAAGCATAGACTATAAGGACAATTGTCTTCTTGAAATAACCCACTAAGGAAGGGATCTGGAGGTCCAAAGCTGTTTTAAACAGCGGCCTAAATTAGACTAAACCGGCCCAAAGACTTTATACTACAAACGGATAGAATAATCGTAAGGTCATTTCTATTGTTCTTGCACGTGCGCAAAGCGTAACCTTCGGGGCCGAAGGGACTGGGTTCGATACCTGCTACCTCCCATTTTCTGTTTTATAAAGCATTGTTATGACAAGGAGGATTATGACACTGATCGTTTTTGGGCTTATTAAAATGGTTAAAGGATATTATGTTTGGCCAGATTAATTTAAAATTAACTTTTTAATTAATTTTCCCACGGATAACGCACGGCAAACATACTGGCAATAGAAAACAAACGAATTGACAAAAACAAGGTACGCTGAGTGAAACAAACTATTACATAATTTAAATTTTCTCTTTGGAAAATAATTGTTCTCGTAGCACACGGCGTTAAACGTTCGTGCTTCGGACCATAGGAACCCGTCATTGCCCCTTATTTCGTACAGACTATTCATTGCCAGTAAGCTCATGTCCCGTCAAAGGAAAACTGTGTGGCATACACTCTCTTGTAAAAACATATCACTTTTAAGGTTCATTTCTTAAAAAATAATGTACAAATCATCTGCGTTCCAAAACGAAACTGACATCGATCTCAACTTTCTGACAAGTGATTGGTTTGTTCATTACACCGCAAACACAAAGGTTAAGGAATGTGTTTCGATTTTCAGCAGCCGAGCATCTCACGCAGATCTTCCTAGGGTGTGACGAAGCCCTGAGAAGGTGTGCGTGGGAGGCCGATCTGACTGACAAGAGGCTAGCGATAAATAGTTAGTTTCTTACGGTGAAAGTAACGTGACAAAAGGATAAAATGTGACCTAAATGTGGCCTTGTTTTACTTGTACCTTACACTAAGCATATCGTGTTACAAAGCATGCTAGAAAAAAAGGGAGTGTGTCAGACGTGAGTATCTCAAGATTTTCTGTCAGTGTAACCGAAGCCACGAAACTATAGCTTCATGATGTCCAGCTAGAAAAGGGGACCCAAATAATAAGGCCACTGTCCTGTGCAGCAGAGGAAAGTAACCCAGGCGCAAATGCTTTATTTCAGGAGTCCTTTTGTTTAGGCGATAGGGCTGCGAGAAGAATGGGATTGAGCCAAGTTGAGCGGGCAGGAAGTAATGTCACACTCTTATTTCGTAAGCTATGCAGCTTATGAAGCCGCATTTTAGAAAAACGAGACCAACGACCCAAGACCATCCTAAACTCTCTCATACGTACGTAACGTCATACCAACTCTTACTCTTAATAACCCGGAAACGAACTTTACCTTCCTCTTTCAACAGTTTCGGTTGTTTTGGAGCGGGAACAGGACATGAAGATAACGGCCTTTTTCCTTTTCTCAAAGACCTGGATCTCTTTGCTGTCTTTCCTTCGCCTGCAATTTAATCAGTCATTACTATCACACAATGCTCCTGTGGTGTTATGAAGAGGATATCAAACTAGTTATTATTGTAGAACACTACCCACAATAATATTTTTGGCGATTTTATAAGTCATAGCATTACATCTTGACCAAGTTGGCCCAATATTTTTCAGTTACTATCTATGTCCATCTTTGCCATCCGTAGTAACAGACGACGGGAAAAAATTTCAGTGCCTAAATATAGAATTAAATAACAAAACTGGGGCATTATTTTTGGTATTCAACTGAAGAAGAAACGTTTTAACGTTTTGAAAAGATAGCATATAGCGTAACGTAGCCCCTTTAAGCTTATGTCTAAATAACTGTGCCAAGAGATATTTTGCCAATCAACTGAGAGGCCATTATTTTTTAATGATAAAAAAGTATCGTAACGGTACATAAACTAACCATTAATCCCGAAAACTGCTTCAAACAGAGGAAATAATTTGAGGGCAGATAGTCCAGCAAAAATTATAGTGACTCAATACATTTCTTCAGCCCTCCGACTGACAGTGGTAATTTTAGGGATTTCGAGGATTCATGAGCTGCGTACATGCGAAAAAGTATATCCGTTATTAATTACTGCATTTCCATTATCGCGTAAAAATTATCCACCTTTAAGTTAGTAATTAGAAAAATTAAACAAATAGACTAGACTTACGTGATACAGCCCCTTTACAGGCAGGGACAGAGCTTACTTAAAACTCAACAGACAAAGCTCGCCTGTGAAGGGGTTAAGAAATATTTCACCCCTCTTGTAAAACCTGAAATGAATCTCGTTTGTCAACAACTGGCGAAGGTAATCTCTCACAATGATATCGAATTTGGACTCTTTTTAAACATTAGTCTTGTTCAGTGCTTTTTAACATTCCTTGATACTGCATGTACCATCCTGGCAAGTAAAACTCAATAAGCCCTTATTAGAGTACAGTACATTTTCTACAAGAAAAACAAAGATTTGCTCTTGATTGTTCATCTATGATTCAAGAATACCTTTATGAAGACGTTTTTCAGAAGAAGAGGGTTTTTCAACTTGACAGATGACAGCGGTTTTCTTAGATAAATGCTGCTCATCTGTATTGGGACCTACAAAACGATTAGAAACACAATTTTCTTATTCTTTACTTCAAAGCATCAGGTACGGTACAGTTAATTATTACTATTTAAACATCGTCAACTATAACAAAAATAATAAGTTAACTTGTTACAGTTAATTTTAGAAATCAGCGCAACCGATTAGTTAGCTATCTCCTGGCAGAATAGTGAGTTGTGTAGGTTATCGCGAGCACAATGCATGCTTTCAGGCGATGCTGTGTCTGTCCTTCATTTTTTTGAAAACAACGTATAATAAAACAATTATAAGATTCGGTTTTCGTGGTATCCGGAAAAATCAAGGTCTCGGTAAGTGTTATCAGCCTTGGCTTTCCGCTCAGCTGATAACACTTTTCTCGACCTTGATTATTCCGGACACCACGAAAACCAGTTTACAATGTAAACATGTTACCTTGAGAAATGGCAAGCATTCGTTCTACAAGTCCATTACAGTGATCCTGCCAGCTGTACATCTCAGCGTACTCTCCTTGAAGAAGCTTCGCCTCTCTCAGTCGCAGCTTCCGTTTTTTCTCCCGAACAGCTCTTATTTCTTTGGCCCAATCTTTTGGATCTTCTGACTTCACCACACAACTTGAACCATACGGAACTTCCTTTAAGGCCTCGCCAACACCAGAGTTCCCACTGACCAACACAGGCAGACCAGCAGATAAAGCCTCAAGGGCGGCTAGACCAAAGCCCTCAGTTCGTGATGGCATTATAACAAGATCTACTTCACAAAACAAATGGGCTAACTGCTCTCTGCTTTCATTAAAACAACGCACAGTTAGTTTGCTGCGATCAATGCCTTGCTTAAGTAATAAATCTTTTACTTTCTCCTCTTCTCCACTTGGAGCTCCAACAAACAAGAGCTTATAGGGCTGTGGCTCGTCTTTCAACTCAGCAATAGCGCGAGCAGCGATGTCATATCCTTTCAGCTGAAAGTCTTCATTATCACCACGTCCAAATACTAAAACACTGAATGTTTTCCTTTCTTCAGTGGCTTGCTTTACATCAGAAAACTCAGAGAAGATGCCTGGGGTAAGGTTGAGAACATCTTGATCTTTTCCACAGGCACGGAGATAACCTGAGAAAGCTTCAGCCAGCTTGGGACCAACTGCTACAACTTGATCAGCTTTTTCACAGAGTTTTACCTCAGCCTGGTGCTTTTTCT
>CALNXI010002307.1:0-38637 GCA_942486025.1 Porites evermanni | reverse complement strand
ACCTGGTCATTATTCGCCTAGCTTGCACGAAAGCAAACAGTTACAGTAATTTTGTTACCCACCCTCCCTCCCTATGGAGGAGTTTTGTTGTGTTAGGTATCAATAAAGTTTGGGGGGTCACTCCTTGTGGTGCGGTTAAGTCTGCGTTGCGACTTCCCCCAAGCTTTTGGCATTGCTTGTGTCTTGCCATCTTATTCATTTGCCTTAATCTTGTCCGATCCAGCCCGTGCGGCGCTGGGGAGATAAGAAAGGCTCTGGCAATACTCTTGTCCTACCCCACGGTAGTGGGGCGATAAGTGAGGCTTGTGTTTTTGCTGTGCGCATAACCTGAAGTCGCTAGAACCTGCCACAGGGCTGTGTCCCCCCCTTATTACGCCATCTTGTAGCAATTGTCTTATTTGCCTGCGTGCGCTATTTAGCTGTGTTACCTTTTCATGCGTATCTTAAGCGGAATAGTGACATGAATTAGATTTTTACTAAGTCGGATAATGTTACCTTTTCACCAGATATTTAGAATTTAAAGCTCAGAAAGTAATACTATTCAAATTTTTTCTTTACCATTCTTTTTGCTTACACTATATGTTATCCCTTTGACGAAATTGTTATATTTTTGAAAAAGCTATGTATTTTTCTGTAATTCCTGATAATACACACAATCTTTTGAGATCATGACAATAGTCATTGTGTTGTTTTCTACAAAACAATTTTTTGACATCATAGATCACGTTTCATCTACTTTTAAAAGGAGAAAACACAAAAAGACAGAAAAAACACTCACAATAGTCAAAATACTGTCTTAAAATTTGTGCTTGGTAAAGTAAAAAAGGAATGTTTAAGAAGGAATCCACCAGGAAACTGAGTAATTTTAATTCTCAGTGGACAAAAAGCTTGTACCTGCAGAATAATAAAGGCCTCAGAGAGAAAAAAAATCGTTAAAAAATTATTATTCACTGGATCGTACTTAAACCAACGATTTTGTAACTAGGGCACATAAGGCTTTATTCTGGCCAAGTTTGCGGCCAGGTCATATTTTGACTATTTCCTCGTTTTAAGTTGATAATTACGCGGAGCTGATCTTAACAATATTGCATTCTTTTTACATTTTTCAAGAGCTAAAGATGTAAGGGGTCATCCGTAATATCACCAAAGAAAATTTCTCATGGGATTCCAAGAAAATGAAGAGAATTGTGAAAACATAGGAAAAATTCTGAAAATTTAATGTGTAAGATGTAATTTTGTGAATTTGACATAACTATTCATTTTCTCGGGCTCCCATGAGAAGTTTTCTTTGGTGTTATCACAGAAGACTAATTACATCTCTTACCCTTGAAAAATGTAAAAAACAATGCAATATGCTTTAAATTATTCTGGTGCAGGATTTTTGTCCACTAAAAATTAAAATTACTCAATTTCCTGGTGGATTCCCTTTTTTATTTAACCCAATGTAAGAATCACTGAGAATTTAGTATTGCTTTTGAACGATATTGTAGAGAAGTTGATCATTAGTACGAAAACTTTAAATGGGTGACAAGTACGTTTGTGCATATTTTGAAAAACTGCCCTGAAAAGTGAGTAAACAGTGTAGATCTATCACGCACACAACTGAAATCAGTCCTGATGTCTTGACGATATGTAGTTATTAACAAATATTGCTGACTGTTTTTTCTGAGTTAAAACTCAAGAGATGGAACAGTGGGGGCTCAAATCAGACCTCCCCTGATTCAAAGTCTGATATGATTAACACCCCTTCACCAACATTCAAAACCACAACTAGAACTAATTCTCACACTTCAAACCTTACAACTTGTTTACAAGATACCAAGAAAAATCAACCTTCACTTGACTAACACTATTAGCTAACAGATGACAAATTTTGCTGACCTCCATCAGCCTGGACATCACAGGAATCCTAAAAATCCTTCAACACTGCAGACATGAACACTACAACAGGAACAGAGAAAGAAAGTACACATTGTAAAAAATGGTGCAATGTCGTAAACTACATGTACCAATTGACACTTTCTTTTTGTGGGAGTTTAATTAATTATATAATAATTTTGTGGATTTATGATTTTTTGTAATTCGCAACATTACTAATAATTAGTTGTTAGACCTATCCTAATTATTATTATTGGGATTGGTCCAGTCTGGTTTTTCTCCTTCTGAATCTTAATAACTGCATTATATTTTTTATTTGAGTCAAAATACAGGTAAACCAACATTTGAAAATGTTGTAGGTAAAATCTGTTCTCAGGGTAAACCAGAATTTCATTGTCACCTACACACACTGTACATCTGTATGATTAATACAGGCTAAGAAAGAAAGGAAATTCTGAACCAAACTAGGTTTAAAATAATATTATAATGCTGGCCCTGCTTGTTCAAACACTGAATAGTCCTATGGATGAATTTCTATCCAGCGATAAATAACAATTATTCACCGAAGTGGAGGTGGCTAGTCCTGGATATTTACCGAACTGCGAAGCAGTGAGGTAAATATCCACGACTATAGCCACCGACACTGAGGTGAATAATTGTTTTAGTATATACTAAAACAGTGAGATAATTGAGCACAAAAATGATGATTTTTAACTCAAATACTGTTGCCAACGATTACAATTTTGGCGCGTAATGACCGGGCGGCCGCACCCATCGCTTTTTCTTGCCGACAATTAAAACTTTTGCAGGCATTTGTTTAGCTCTTGCGGGGAAATTTCTTCAAAAGGAGTTGTGAATTCTTTTTGTATTTAAAATCATTCTATAAAAAAAGATTATTAAATTTAGTTTTAAGCTTATTTATGAACAACTCAACTAAATAAAGTAACGTACGACTTAAACTTAATTTGCATTTGTAAACAAAAAACTTTTTCACTGGTTTTATCGATAAATTCGTGTCAAAAAGACAAAGCTTTACCTGTTAAAACTTCCAATCCGAACTTCGTCACCTTCTTCGTGTATTTCGGAAACAGCTTGCTTGATTAGTTGTGAAATTTCTTTGTTTGTTTACGGCAGCAAACCGGGAAGGCGTTTTGCCCGCAACTTACGCGAGTTTGGCGTCGCTCGCTCGGAGGAACTGGAGGTGAATCAGTGAATAGTGCAGGATATTCACTGATTGAGTAGCCAATCAGAGCGCGCGAAAAACACTATCCACTGTTTTAGTATATACTAAAGAGATTTATCAAGTGGATAGAGTTATTCACCTTTTGAACAACTGAGGCCAGGTTTAACCAGAGAACAGATTTCACATACAACAAAATAAATACTGTATTATCTTTCTAAGTTATTACAGTTGTGGAGGTCATATTGTTTGCAGCAATGTGTTTACTGGTGGGTGGGGGGGTGGGAGTGGGAGATGGTCAGGTTTACTTCTTACAGCTGTATGTGGATCTTGATGGAAACCACAAAAATGACAAAAAACCACCAAAATAAAAAGCCACAAGGCAAGATATAAATAAAGTAGTGATAATTGGGCTGGCACTTTCAGGGTAACTTTGCATTACAAATACATAATTATAAACAATCTAATTCTTTTTAAAGATGTATTTTTCAAAAGAATAATCTCTTTCTTAAATCCCAACTTTATGAGCAAAATTAATGCTTTTTTCAAAAGAGAATTTATCCCATAAGTATGCTGACAGAAGAAGGGGAGTCCTGGACTCCACTGTCTGGAGGATACTGAGGTGTACATTCCCCAGGGGGGAGGGTAGACATCCCTCATTTATTTAGCCCAAACAGGCATGTTCTTCTGAACAGGGTAGGGTTTATGGGAGTCTTACGTCTTAAACAAGTTATAAAATTTCACTATTTAGCATCTTGAACAGGGTGTCTTTTATTAAACTTGAGCTTTAAGTAATGGTCCGTGTAAAAACTAGGCAGGCAGATGGCAAAAATATTGATTAAAAGGTGTTAACTTTTAATCATTAATTTCAATTAAATCAAGGGTTCTGTCTGATTGGCTGAAATTCAAAAATTGCCAAAAAACAGCGAGAAACGTGACAAAAACAACTTTTTTTAGCTTTATTTTCCCCATTCTTCTATCGTTTACCTCACGGCCAAGTTTAGGCATTGTTCTATGCGCCAATCAAAAGTAAGAGTGGAAAACATGCAACACGCACGTGACCTTGTTGTGAACCATCTTGGATGTGATATTTGAGATAATATGAGGAAATTTGTCTTTTAACCGAAGAAATATAGTCAATTTCATCGCTTAAATCTACAGTACATATTTCCCTTTATCGATTGTTTATTGCTTTTATTCGATGTATTTTATCATTGGAGTGATCTTGAAATTCCTACTGCAGCAGCGTTTGCAGCTGTCCTCAACATGTCATCGACTGGCCACGTGGACAAGTAGGACCGAAGCAGTTGTTTATGTTGTCAAGAGGAGATCGCTTTGATTCAGTGATGATTCAGAGTAATTGTGGAGAATAGCTGGGCACAAAGAGTAGCAGCGATAGATTTGTTCTTTATACAGAAATAAATTAAATTTCTTAAAGTGATGTGAAGCCGCCTGAGTGAGCTTGAGGTAAGTAGATAGGAGTTCATCCATTTCACAAGTACATGCCTTTAATGTTACTGACTCTTGTTACAGAATGACAAGGAAACTAAACGAGAGCAACATGGGATGACAGAGTAGTACCCAGGCCTCTATCTTAGAAGTTGGGTGAATTAACATATTATGCTCTATCTCCCCCCAAGTCTTTAATAATACTGAGTAATACTGAGTTTTTGGAAGAGGGACAGTAAAGACTGATATGGTTGAATATACAGCTGTAATCTAACAAAACAACAAAAATAAAGGAAAGTTTTGACAGTCAATGCGTCACTGATTTGCTCGAGATGTTCATCAGCCAAAGTTTTGATCGTGCACTGTTCATAGTTCTAGGAGGCCTTTCTTGTTGTAATCCAGCAATCCCCGCACAGCTAGGGGCTGCTTCTTTGGTGGTGGCTGACCCGCAGGGGAAGACGTAACAGGGGTAGTTGGGCTGGCAGTTGTAGGCAATGGAGAAGCAGGAACATCCAAGGAAGGCATGACTGGTGGGGGTGGGGATGCAGCTTCGGGGGCTGGTGTTTTGTGGCTGGGGCAGGGCGGGGTTGCTTGTGCAATAGGGCCGCCGGTGGCTGGAGCTGGTAACTGATCACGTGGTGGGGCAGCTGGTGTACTGGCTGGGCTTGGCAAGGAGGGTGGCGTGGTGGTAGGCTGCAACAGTGGCCTGGAGATGTGTCCACTGGTGGTGGCGATGTCGTCTGGTAGGATCAGCATTTCTGGGGTTTTCGGGTCAGTGGGGTGGCGGGATACGGCATCAGCTGCTTTGTGCCAAACGCCCAGGATGTATACCATTCTGAATCTATAACGCAGGGTCTTCTCCTTGAGGTTACGGAGTCTAGCATTTGGAATGTCCTTGAGGGATCGATCACTCAGCACCTTGAGCAGGGGCTTGTGATCCACAGCAACAGTCAGGTCACTGCAGCCAAGGACAAAGAATCTCGCTTTGTCAAGGGCATCGGCGACAGCGAGGGCCTCCCCCTCAATTGGGGAGTAGTGGAATTCAGCTGCATGGGTGAAGCGACTTCCGACCAATGTTGTTTTCCAGCCTGTACGGCAGCAGAACGGCGTGTTTGTGGGGCATCGGCAGTGTTTTTTCGAAAGAACCAGTATCCGATGCCAGTCTTGAACCAATCTGTGGCAAGGCAGGTGGGTTTGGATTAGTCAAATATGCGGACACCCTCTTCAATCTCATCGATGATCACTGATTTAGATTCCTCAAACAGGTTGTTCAGGTCATTATCCCAGACAAAGGGTGCGCCAGGTTTCAGTAATTGGCGAAATGGCAGCATGCGCTCTGTGGCAGCAAAGGCGTACGACACCTGATTGATGAGTCCAAACCAGGAGCGCACATCGGTGATGTTGGCGGGTGTTGGGAAGTCGCGAATGGCATTGAGGTACTTCCTGCAGGGGCGCACAGTGTCATTGGTGATTTCAAAGCCAGCGAACTCGACACTGTCCGCACCGAAGACGAACTTGTCAGGGTTAAGGGTGATGCCGTGGTGTCCGCAAATATCCAGCCAATCAACTGCCTGCCAGAAGCTCGCACTGAGGTTGTCTGCCCAGAGTTTCCTTGTCATAGATAGGAGTTCATCCATTTCACAAGTACATGCCTTTAAAGTTACTGATTCTTGTTACAGAATGACCAGGAAACTAAACAAGAGCAACGTGGGATGACAGAGTAGTACCCAGGCCCCTATCTTAGAAGTTGGGTGAATTAACATATTATGCTCTAGTAAGCTGAACCCAATAAATTTTCGCATCTCCACATGATGTGACTGTAGTTATTTTGTCCTTTTCGAAATGTCAGTATTCTGTTTATCTTTACTCTTCTCTGATTTGATTTGTTTTCTTTCTAGACTGTTTCATTGAACTAAGTGTAACTTAAGATGAAGGAACTGAAATTTGTGATTGTAATTTTGCAACGGTTGTAGGATGGCAGCAGCTTAGTTATCATAAAATAATACAAATGTAGCTCTCGCTAGTTTTGAGTGTTGCCCGGTACGCAAGATAATGCAAGTTTGACTGTAACTGTTGCCTTTACTTTTTCTAAGAATGAAAATAGATTTTGTGGAGTGTGCGGAGATATTTAGAGTACTAATATCTCTAACATCTAAGACTGCGAAGAGAGCTTCCTCTGAAACCGAATCCACAGTCTACAAGTGTGATTCCATTATTATTATTATTTTAATCTAATCCCTTGATGCCAGTTTAAGGAAATGGATCAGGGTCATGAAATGAGTTTTCTTATCTTAAACAGGGAAGTGAAGAGAATGGTTTTTTGTTTAAATAGGATGAAGGTTTGAAGGCCTTTTGGCAACAAACCCTACCCAAACTTCCCTTCAGTGTTCCCCCCGCCCCCATCCCCGCCACCCCAGGGAATTTTAATACTATAAGACTAAACATTTCTTCTGCAGTAATAAAATTCTGATTCTGACAAAATTATCAAATAATTCAAAACAACTTACCAAAGCTTGGTACATGGATCCTTGACCACTGAAACCCACACATCATGAAATTGGAACTGATTGGTAGCAGGAACCTTCATAATAAAATCAAGGGCAATGTGTAAAGACAAAGAGCAGTTCGCTTAGTTACATCAGAAACTCATAAGGGGTTGAAACGTGTAACTCGTGTTCAATGCTCGTGAATATTCACTTTTACCATATTTGGAAACCCTAGTGACAGATACGCATTTTCAACAAATGGCTGTCGCGCGATGACCATGGAGATGTTTTAAGACAAGAGTTCTGCATTTCAAAGGTTAAAAATACACCGTTAAAAGACAAAAAATGAAAAGAAAAAGTTCAAAAGAATGCTCAGCTTTCTTTTTGTGGAGGAAGGGAAGCTTTTCATCAACAAATAGTCCTTTGAGGAATTCAACCTTGTTTTCTTCACGACAGAGCGCATGGTCTGTTTTGAAATGCAACCAAGGCAGTGAAGTTTTTGCTGAATTTTCAGGTACATTTTGCACTCTATGGCCAAGACAATTACGTTTTTGAAAGGGAATTTATGTATTTTTAAATGTTTCATAGACGTTTCATAAATTTTTCTCTTTGGCGCTAAAGAAAAATTACAAAATGTGCCCCCGAGATGGATTTTATGTTGAATTTTGCCATGTGCTCAGCCGATTTCACTTGCGTGAATGGATCCACGATCCAGATAGTGTTTTCCGAATTGCTTTAAAGGATTAACTTTTTGGATTTTGAATAAAAAGTTTCAAGAAACGGCTTCTCTGTCTATTGTTTTGAGTTTGTTCATTCATAAAATTGGCTCAAAACACGATCGTGACTACAACATCCAAGCTGAATTTAAGCTTAAATGCTTCTCACATTCATTACGCGCATCACTTTTTGCGAAGATGTCAGGTTCAGGTTTTGGACACTTTTCGATACGCAGCTAATTAATTTTATTCGAAAATATTTTTTACTGTATATTCTAGACTTTTAATATAAGAATTTTAAAAGCCTATTTGCAGTACAGTCTAACCTCTCCTTACGGACACCTCTATAATACGGACACCTCTTTGTTACGGACAGTTTGTTTGGTCCCAGAAATGCAAAAATCATACATTCCCTATCTCTATAATACGGACACCTCTGTAAAGCAGACACTTGGTTCTGTCCCTTTGGTGTCCGTATTAAAGAGGTTTGACTGTATAAGTTTACTGTGGAGAGGGTCAACGAGGCATTGTTATTTGAAGTGACAACTTCAAGAAGTTGCGAGGACGTCAGTGGGTTTCATAATGTTACGTTTGGCCCGGCTGGTAAGGCAATAATATCCTGCTCAGTGTTTTGGTAAGATTCCTGGTTTCAACCATTGAAAGCTTTCTCGGCTTTTGGGAGTTTTTCCCCTGTTTGTCAACCATTTTTTTCAAGCGGGCGCGGGAACCTGAAGTAAAATTATGTCACGTTGTTTACGAAGTTTGATTGATCAGTTATCTCTTCTTCTCGTTCCAAATATGGTACTTTTGAAAATGAATAATCACGAGCATCGGACAAAGCAAACATATGAGAGTTACACGTTTCAACTCCTTATGAGTTTCTGGTTACATATAATTATTGCTTTTATGGAACTGGTGCCACTGCACTGCCTGGCTGATGGTACTGTCACTCACCAGTCAATAAACCTCCCCCCTCCCCCTCCCCCTCCCCCACACTCAGCCAAGAAATCCATGTACTCTAGCAGGGCATTTGACTGGTAGGCTTTGCTTTGCAAATGTGACTCCAGGATTTCAAAATGGAAAAGTAATAATCCTTTTTCCGTTTGTATTTGAAACATCTTCTTTAAGTTACTTCAATTCTATGATGGTTTGTAGCTTCATGCTTGTATCATGTACAGTGTACAGGACTTTGATATTCACATTGCCACATTTTAGGCAATTACTGTATTTCCTAGAATAAACTCACGCTCTAATAACTGGCCTCCCCCAAAAAAGTGCCCACCTCATAGGCCATACATGTACATATAAAATATCAAACAACACCCTTTGTGAATAAGCTCCCCCTCCTCCCAGGGCTGGGGATACTCTGGATTTCAAGTGACAGGGATGACCAAATGGGGGCAAAAATCAAAACCCAAAAAATCCTTAGGGCTTCCAACAAAACCCCCAAAAATCCCTGGACCAAAAATTAACCCCCAAAAAATCCCATGCCAAATTTCTAAGCCTTCAAATTTGCAGAAGGCTTTAAAATGATATAACTAAAAAAATATGAACAATAGAAATTGAATGTTTGTGTTTGTTTATTCATCATACCATCTGAATCTTCAGATTGTTTTGAATACCCAAAAAATCCCTTCTTAAATCAAGCCCCCAGAAAAAATGCTCGCCAATTTTTTCTACCCAAAAAAATCCTGCAGTCTAAAATCTCCAAACCTCAAAAAATCCTTCGATCATCCCCGTCACTTGAAATCTGGATTACCCCTCTGGGCCCCTCCCCACCCCTTCACTTTCTTAAATAGTTAGGATACAAGGAAAACATGTTTCTATTTCCACTTAATTGATGAGAGAAACAATATTTCATGATAATAATGAGATCAAAAATAAGCAAACCAATCCATGTACACATGTTAAGTGTGTAATGGGCCTGTGGTACACTAAATTACCAACCACTCTTTCAACAGATGAAAGGCAATAATGTTGGCTTACCGTTTTCATAATTACGGGGGGTGACAGCTCTAACAAGGGCTGTTTCGGGAGAAAAACAAATTTATTCCGGGAATCTGGAGATTTTGCCGGGAATCGGGAAACCTGGGAAATTTTTCGGGAAATATGAGATATTTTCGGGACATTGAGCAAAGATTTGATATTACATGTTAGCAAACAATATTACATCAGTGATATGCACCCCAGTGTATGCACTGTATTCTATGTATTTTGACACTTTTGAACTCCCCATGATATGAAAAGACCAATCAGCAACGTTTCCAACTAAACTAGCATGAAATTCGAGTGCGATTGACCACGTGCAATCCCCAGCGGATTGACACAATAACCGTACCGGTGCAAGGCACATACTATCAGTTCACACCAGATCCCATCATTCATTAGTTCAGGGGTATTTTTACGCTGCACGTTAACGAGTTTTAAGAGCACACTCCACTGATTGCATACTGGAAAACTTGAAAGAAGTACGGAAGAACTATGTAGGAAAAAAACGAAACTCATTTAACCTTGTTAAACACAAATGAGGCCATAAAAAGTAGTTTGTCTGTGAAGACTCTTTAATCGTCCTGATCTCGTCGGGGTCCTTCCAATTTTGCTCGAAAATCCCGAATCCCGATCAATATGCGTTCGGAATAGGAAAATTTCAGATTTCGACAGTTGTTCTGAAATTTTCAAATGAATTCTTATAATGACACCACACAGAGTATACTTAGCTAAAAGTGATATCCAGAGCAATTTCAAAAACCGCACAACTTGTATAAAATAAAATTGACCACTTCTACGCGAAGTCACGCTATTAAAAATAAGCATAAAAAGGACAATTGATTTAGAGAACATTTTGGACAGAATTTGTCCTCTCAGAACACTAGAAATGGCATTTCAGAGCACCAAGATTTCAAAATTTTCTGGGGGAGCATGCCCCCAGACCCCCCTAGAGGGGTTGCCCCCTTCACTTCTCGCCTGATTCGGTGATTAAAAAACAAAAAAAACACAATTTTATATACTTAAAACGTTTGACAGTCTTTCTGTGTTAACATGACACTCTAAGTGAAAAAATAACTAAGGTTAGATCAGTTACATAATTAACAAGAAGCTGCAAAAAATCTCTAATCTAAATTTTAATTTTAATTGTTAAAACAATTTTGGGAAGTTAAACATTTATGGGAAATGCCACCGAAAAATTCGGGAGGGTCGACGAAATTTCCGGGAGGACATAAAGTTATTCATAGGACTGCCCAAACAGCCTTTGTTAGAGTTGTCAACCCCCGTCATAATTTGCTTTTCTATTAAAAATTTAGCTAAAATATAGCTACAATTCATTGAAAAGAAAACTTAATAAGTGACCTTCTCCCGATAAGTGCCCGTCTCCTTTTAACCGAAATTTGTCACAAGAGCCCAGGCGCTTATAAGAGGAAAACAGTAATATAATTTTTATTTTGCAAAGTTTTCATCTGCTCATTCCCTTTAGAATAATTATAAGAAACTCACAACCTGAGTCTGACGTCTGGCATCTGCCGTAAACGTGATTGTAAATCTCTTCAATGTCTGGCCACATCGAAGAGCCAAATCATAATGACCGTTTTAAATGAGGTGTCAGAAAACTTAGAAGCTGTAAAATGCATGGCTGGTTCTGCTGTAAGTTACAATGCAAGACGCATTTCAATTCTTCAGAGTCACGCGATATGTCTCGTGTACTCGACTGCAGAAAGATCACTGATTGCACATGCCTTAGGGCCTAATAGAAAAGTTATGAGTTGTAGTTTTCTTTTCGAATGTAAAAACAACGGAGGCCTTGTGAATTTACAGGAAGAAAGTTAGATTATAAATTCAATAAGCTTACGCTTAATGCTTACCTAAACTTCAGGAATCTTGCAACGAAAAAGCAGCCACGTGGAGGCCATCTTTGCTTCCATATCGTCACAGTTAGGCATAAGGAAACGCTTGGTGAGAACATTTAATCAGCCCATGACTGCAAGACTGATGAAAACAGCTAGAAGTTTGAAAGTTCCTCACGAAATTGTACAGATTCTCTTCCCTAAAGCGCTTCCGCCTCTGCTCCCTTGGCTTCGTAAGAAGCGTCGAGGATGATTTCATTGGTCAAACGCTGTCACATGATGTGTCACGAGCAAAATTACCAGAGTGGAAGAAGCTAAGAGCGGACAGAGGACTTGGATGCGGAGAAAGTGGAACAATTTGTTTACATTCTGATGTGATACGTATAAGTGAAGAAGACACAACAAAACGCAAAAAAGTGACAATAACAAGCAGCAAAAAACAAAAAACAAAACAGAAGAACAAAGGAAACAAACAAAAGAAAGCAGCGGACCTTCATGCTGGGTGCCTCAGTAGAATCCAGGATAATACAGAGCCAGGAGCCTAAGAGCGCGGGCGAAAAAATGACGAGGAAAAAAAAGCGAGAGGAAATCTCCCCTCGTTTTCCCCGTGTACGCTTTTTAAAACACGCTCCGGTCACCACGGATCTGAACTCTGCGCTCTCGTTCCTCGTCCCTCTTTGCCCGAAACCGCACGGAGACGCTTGGTACGGAGGCTAAGAAGACGGTCTAGGAATAGGCTAGCTCCGGGGTAATAAGCAGTTCAGATAGAACTAACCTTAAAATTAAAAAAAGGGCAAGAACAAAGATGTCATTAAAAAAAGGGTTACAAGGTCTTATAATGGACAATACAAACTTGCCCAGCTGCCAGGATTTGGCATCCGCGAATAATTCTTTATTCCACAATTACCTTTCTGCTTAAGTTGTACTAACATAAGCGAGGCCCTTTTTAAGTGTCTTTTTTTCGAGCATGGGTGATTAGATGCTATGAATGGATTTGGAAGAAACGAACAAGCCAATGTCGTCTGCGCATCGAGTATCGGTAAACAGCAGAGGACCAAGGACAAAGCCCTGTTAGTACTGATGATAGAAAGCGAGAGGCGAGGTTTTAGTCCTATTGACATAGTCTCTTATATTTTTTGTTTAATCTCTGACATAATCTCTTATGTTTTTTGTTGTTCGAACACGGGTGTAGCGAGGGTGATGAAAGAAATAAAGTTGTCATGTTGTAAATGCCACTTTGAGTTTTTTACCACAGTGGCAAATAGGAAACAGGACACCAACCCGTCCCTTTTGATATCACTCCCTTCTCTTTCACACCTACACTCACAAACGGGACGAGGCTCTATTCGCCATTTGCACATCTCCCGTAATACACCTTGTTTGCCCTCCAAACATTTAGTATACGCCTTGTCTTCAATTTTTGTTGAGGTGATTATAATACCGAGGAGAAATTTTTAAAAAAAAGTTTAGCAAAATTTTGGGGGACAAACAAGGTGTATTACAAGAGATGTGCAAATGGCGAATGATGTTTTCGAAAAGCGGAGACTTTATTTACGCTTTTACTAAATAGACCGCATTCGTAGTGTTGATAGGTGACTGCAACTAGCATGCAACAGAGCCTAATGCGTGGTAATTAGATGCATGAGCCTCGATTGTAAGCTTGTTCCAGTCAATTACTGCGACTAAGATTGGGTAGGTGTAAGATTCAAGCCCAATGCCTCAGCATCGCTGGCTCATGGCTGAGCGCATCTAAGCTATTCACAATACTTAAAATTGAAGCGCGAAGCCAAAACATTAAAATAACAAGTCTAATGCACAGGGGTATGCAGGTGCACGGGGCCCTGAATCCCAAGGGGCAATAATAAATACCGTTGAACACTCCCTCTCAGCTCAATCTCTGATTAGGACCAAGGAGGAACGTGGAACGGCGCACCCTCCCCAACCCTTTCTTTGCTAAAAATTCGTGTTTGGATCGGGAATAATTTACAGTTTCCACCTCCTCAAGGGCGCTCGATCAATTTTCCCACATCTTAATAATAATGAGCGCGAGTAATTGAGTGTTGTGAAATAGGATACTAAAGCAAAGGTATTTTTTCCCACCCACCAAGATGTCATTCCTTGTCCCGGATTGATGGTCCAACCGTGTTTGAACCCGAGTCTCCCGATTAACAATCACGTGACCTACAACTGTGCTGTAAGAGTAGCGCGTGGTTCTCGTTCTATCCTCTCTTTGCCCCTGTTACCCGTGTTAAGACGGATAATCCATCTTCAAAATCTGTCAAAAATTGACGGATAAACAGATGGACAAAGTGAGGCGGATTGCATTGTTTATCGAAAATTAAAACCGTTACATTTTCAAATTATGACGTATCATCTGTTTGACTCGAATTATCCAGTGGATAACCCTTCTTTATTATATATGTACTGAGATATTACAAAATAATGTTAACAACTATCAATTGCGCGGTGAAATCAACACAAAGACCACAACGAGTTGCGAATGATTTTATTCGAGCAAACTGAACGTACAAAACTTCCTACAACATTAAAGTTATTCAATGACTCTGAAGAAAGTGGAACAAAGTCTACTTTTAAACGATTCTTTAACTTTAAATAACAATGAAAATTTTCAGCTTTAAATATCGCCGTTCAAAACCGTAACTAAGATATAAAATTTGAAAAAGTTGACTGTTTTGTAAATCTAATTATAGTAATGCATGCATTCTAATCAGAGTCAGAGTCCAGTACTTTTAGCCTTTTGTACCTCTTTGGAGAAGACTTTACCTCAACTTCTTGGATTGCCAACTTCGGGGATTGATTGAGGCTGTTAATAGAAATGCTGAATTGACCTCCATGAATAACAGCGCCCGTGAAAAGCGACATCGCTTGTTGGTGATGATCTGCCGCCGAGCGACCCGCCGAGCTAGCTGAAGGATCAGTGGAGCATTCTCCAACTTGAGATGAATTAGTTTTCTCTAAGCTATGCACATTCCCGGACATCAGTTCACTTAAAGTACGAGACATTTTTACTTGCTGTTTTTCAGAAACTACAGAATAATTTGTCACACTTTGAAGATTTTTATGTCCCGACAGTTGAATAATATCTGTCGCTGGGATGTCGTTGTTTGTTAAAGTTTGGATCATTGTTTTGCGACCGCTATGGTTCTTTACATTGGGCCCCAGCCCGGCTTTTTCTGCCATTTTTTTCATTAACGAATTCAGCTTGTTCACGCCAACGGCTGACTTTTTAAACCATGGTTTAGAAGAATCTTGTTTTTTACAGTTATTTACTGCTAGATAAAATGGCGCGTTGTTGTCGTTCATTTCCGACGGTCTTTTCTCCGCGTAGAATTTGTAAACAGTGACGGGATCTCTTTCACTTCCCTGAACCGAAAACATTTTCGGTTTTATTTGCCTGACATCTCTGGGATTTTCTCCGGTTCGAGTCTTAGTTTGTCTCTCAGTATACTCTAAAAATTCCTCGCCATTTGTAGTTTGGCGTAGTTGCACATCGCCCCAACACATGTCTCTGTGTTCCTTACAACCACGGAGACCGAAATAGACTGTGTTGTTGAACCAAACTGTATTCAGTAGAGCCTCAGGAGTTGACTTTCCTAACAATCCTTTGTCATACAGCAGTTTTATGTCGTCTTCTGTGAGGGGAACTGAAGCGTTTGGTTTATCGCCTTTGCCTTTCTTCTTGAGATCTCTTTGTTTTGATTTTAATGCCGTTCGTGCTTTTTCAAACTCGACGTCTCTCATAATGCTGTAGCCGTAATTCTTCTTCTTTAAATACCGTTCAAAACTGGCCATCATAGCACGCAAGGAAGTGGGTTCGTAATCTTCGTTGTTTTCTTTCTTTCTTACTGTTATGATAAATTCGCTGATGAATGAACTCAGTTCGTGTGGGGGAATTTCTTCTACAGGCCTTGACTCATCTTTTAGCCTCAAAAACTCCTTAAGCAAAGCAACATTCTGTTCAGTTTTCTTCCTGGTGTTTTCGTTTTCTTGTCCTTCAATAAATTCCTCTACTGAAGTTATATCTGCAAACCTTGAATTGCTCGAAGAAGACGCCATGGTTTTCTTTTTGCCTAGTGACGCCGTCAGTGAAAGGCGGGAAAATCGATACGATTTTTGTCACTAGTGAAAACTTTCGTCTGCGGGTTGTGATTGGTCATACGGTATTTTTCACTAGTGAGAAAAATCGTACAACCAATCAGATTGCGTGTACTCTGCAACGCATCATTTTTATTTGACATATTCATTTTGCAGTAAATCTCAGTACATATATAATAAACAAATTACCTCATGGTTGGTTCGCTTGTACGATTTTTATTCACTCGTTGTGAAGAATCGCAAACTCACTCGTTCGCTGCGCTCACTCGTTCGTTTTCGATTCTTCACAACTCGTGAATAAAAATCGTACGCACTCACCAACCATGAAGTAATCTCTATCAGACTTATAATCCGTCTATAGTGTGATAACGGTCAATGACTGTGCTCTTAACAGGACTTTCGCGAGGATTTGTTCGTGAATACTTTAAAGGCACTTCAGGGTGTTTAACGAATATTAAACGAACAACGACCCCAAAAAGACATATTGAGGAAAAACCAAGGTACATGTAGCCACCATAAAACTCACACCGTAAATCCACCACTTCCCTATTCTATTTGATGGTCTGGAATTAGCAAAAAATCGGGGCTCATACGGGAGTTGAAGAGGAGAATCCCCCCTGACGCATGTTCCTCGACTACAAGCTAGTTCCTGATCGCTCCTGAGAATACGAATATAATCTGGATTAGGCCTAGTCCAAACGTCTAAAATTTCATGAGACGAGCCAAACTCTAATTTGGGTCGAGCTAAAATAAGTTAAGATCGTCTGTTGGGCCAAACGTCGAACTAAGGACGCGTCGTACAGATCAAAACGCAATATAATAACTTTTCTTCCAAACGAGGCTAAATATACATTATCATACAACTCTTTCATTTATTAGTTCAGCTCGTTGCATGTGAACGTCGACGGATCTCCTGGAGACGATCTTCACACGTTCTATCCGTCTGAAGCAGACGGATACAACGTGCTGGACAATCCAAATTCATTCAGACGAACTTAACGGAGCCAGAGGTCGAACTTTTCATGAACTTAATTCACTAAGTTTGTTTCGTCTCATGAAAAGTTCGACGTTTGGCCTAGGCCTTACAAAAAAGAATAAAATACTAGGCATTTTTACTTTACAAAACTTTATTTCGTTGAGTTTTAATAAAATGAAACTCAGTACATTAAACTAAAAACTAAATTTGGCGCATTTGATGCTAAAGGTAGTTTGCAATGTTCTCTCTTGCTTGTTTATAATAAATGTTCATTGCTGATTAACATATAAAGATCGCTCTTGGCTAAACGCCAACTAAACTAAATCATGGTGAAATACAGTTTAAATATTTTAATTTAAACTAAATCATAATTTCTTTTCTGTATAGTTGTCACTATCATACAAACTCTATTGAAATATAGGAATACTATACCAATAGTTAGTTTCAATATTTTACAATCCCTGAAACTACAAGGAACTCATGCTGTATTAACCTTGATCAAACTGGATCAGAGGGCGCACAAGTCAGAATCATAAGTTACAATATTAATCAAACTCTAAAACTACTGGTAACTTATGTTGTATTAACCTTGATCACACTGGACCAGATGGTGTACAAGTCACAATCACCAGTTACAATATTTATCGACCTCTAAAACTACTAGAAACTCATGTTGTATTAACCTTGGCCTCACTGGACCAGAAGGCGTACAACTCCACTTGAGTGCAAATGTATTTACGACGAAAGTACCAACTGTGCCGCCATGTTACGTGGTCATCCGAACCACGCAAAGGTTCAGCCGCTTGAAGTGCAAAGAGATTACCTTCGTTTTTCAGTTATTTTAAGACCCTGAGTAATAGTCCAGTCCCGGGAATCGAACCCGCGACCTTTCGCTCTACAGTCATGCGCTCTACCGACTGAGCTAATCCCGCCTGTTCACTCTGAGACTCAAATCATGTAAAATTTCAAAATATGGACACAGAAATACTCCTTTACAGCACTGACGAGTACCGGCCGTTTGATGCTCTCAAATCAATCATTACACTGTAGTTTTATCTTATCCGTTTGGGTCCCGTTGATATGAAGAAAAATTGTCCCCAAAAAGAGGGTCACCCTCCAGCTGAGTCAACGGAAAAAATAATTCACCCCTTTGCCCGAGCCAACAGGTCTCGCGCACGCTCTGGTTGTCTCGCCTTGATCAAGTTGACCCAGCTGGGCGAGCCAAAGTGTTTGAACGGAAAAACGTTGGATCAGCTAGGAGGGTGACCCTATACCTTCACAAAAGGGTGAACCGGCTAGGCGGGTCATCCTTCTAGTAGACTGCGAGCAGTCTCTCTTTTTCTTCAGATTTAGTGAGAGCGATGCGCGCGCGCGGGAGCGGCGAAGCCGCGAGACGCGCGAAACGAGGGCGGCAGCCATCAGTCACGCGCGTGGCCATTTGCGTGTCTCGCGTTTTGCTCGACAGACCACAGAAAAAAAGAGAGACTGCTCGTAGTCTATCCTTCTAGCCAAGCAAACTTTTTTTCACAATTACACGGTTCGCCACGTTTTTTAACCCTTTAAACCATAAGATCAAAATTCGAATTCTCATTTATTGCCTCTATTCATTTCCTAGAGAAGTAGTGGGGAGGAGTTGATTAAATATCAAGCAAATTCAGTTTGTGTGATCATGTCCGTAATTCTCATGACCACCCTATTTTACAAAGCTTTAATATTACAAGGAGAAATTTGATGCTGATCACTCTTAGGGCTTAAAGGGTTAAGGGAACGTATGAAAAGGTGGCTCACCCAGGGTAGCTCGGGTAGGGGGCGGATTGATCCTTTCTACCTGGGACAACTTTTCTCCATATAAATGAGCCTAAAAAAGCTGAAACAGATTCACGAGGAATGGGATTGTGTTACATCGTGCAACAAGGTAAGTTGAATGGACCATGAGAGACTTAACGAGACTGAGCAACAAAATGCAATTCTCAAACTAAGTTATGTTCAAACTATGCTGTATAAAACTTGCTATGGGGGTTTTTTAAAACGATTTTTTAATGCGTGCGTCGGAATCAGCTTTCGAAAGTTTTAAAAACTCAAAGCGATTTGTTTCTCACTTTCTGTTTTTTCGGAAGTCAAAGCGCTAAATATGTGTCGAGGTTTTGCCATTTTCGACTGAAACACACTGAGACACACCTGAAGGTATCTGGTAACCTTAACGCTATACAGAGTAGTATGAACATAACGAAGTTCAGGCTGGGCTTCCACAGGAAAAAATCTCGGTATCAAAAGAAACGTTTGCGATGTGGCTTGAAACAGAATGATTTTCTGTGACCTTCAAGTGATCACGCGTGGCCCTAATTTAAGGCAAAAATAATTAGATTCATTTAGCTGGATTTGCGACCAACTTTTTAATGAATATGAATGACTTGAAGAAAGCGATATAGCGATCGGGGAACTATATTGAAGACTAGAATGGTTACGAAAAATGTCAGCGGCACCGAAGGGGAGAGAAAACAAAAAATGTCCAAAGGGTTGGTTGTCACGGTGGCTTCAAGATTCACGAAATATAAAAAATTAAGCCTCATTTCTATTGTCGATTGCATTTCATTTGATACTGACATATGTTCCTGCGGACTGGAAAGCACATAAATCTTAGCTGTATTCCTCTATTGAATTAAAACCTTATGACACCCACTCTCTTTTCCATAGAAACTTACATCGAGTTCAAGTAAGGATAATGATCTGCTTGCTATTAAAAGTTTGTTTAAGTCATATAAACGACTTTTACCTTTAGCACAATGGTTGTTCACTTTTAATCTCAGAGTAGTTAATGCGGTGTTTTTCTTCAAGGTGTTGGAAAGGCCTGTTAACCAGACATCACTCACTTCTTTGGTACTGTTGAGCGTCAGATTGAATGTGGTAACTGATGTGTTATTTGCCAAGCCTCCAAACACTCCAAAGGTGCGTAGAAGCTGGGGTATATCCGATTTTCCATCACCACACTCATTTATTGTGATATTTAACGTAGTTATTGACGTGTTCGCTGACAGTCCATAATCTAAATTGAGCAGCTGACTAATATGACCTCTTTCATCTACTGCCACAGTTACTGTTAGTGTCAGTGTAGTTACTGACGAGTTTAATGGCAGACCTTGATCAAGATCAAAAAACACACTTGAAAAATACCTATCAGTGGAGTCGTTAGTAAAAATTGAGACACATAATGTATCTAATGACCTTGTTGTCTCTAAGCCGTAACGAAGGCCACTAAAACTACTATAAACGTATTCACCCACGTCAAGTGTTAGACTAAGTTTCTTGAGTGACGTGCATTTTATCAAACAGTCACGTAAAACCTCATCCCACAAAGAACACATGCTATCACTATGGATTGCAACAGAAAGGGAAGATAATGATTTGATTGCCGCTAGCACGTTACTCAGTTTAGTCGGACTCAAACAATTCTCCTGATTCCACTCGCCGTCGCCGTTTATTTCAAGACTGAGTGTAGTTAAAGATGCCATTTTGATCAAACGCTCACCCAGTTTGCATTCCCATCCTTCTTTCATGTTACTGAAGTTGAATGCGAGACTAAGAGATGTTAAAGAAGTGCTTTGCAATAAACTTTCCCCAAGGTATTCTCCCAAATCTGCATCCACAAAGCAGCTGTTGACTGTAAGGTCAAGCGTGGTCAGAGATGTGTTTTCTGCCAAAGCATCACCTAGGCAACGTGTCCACTCTTTGGTAACATAACTGTCGTTATTGATTGTAAGACTGACTTTTTCTTTTCTTCTATCCTTGACTTTAGTGAAACAAACTCTCATTGGCGAAGGGTTATCAGTCGTGATAACAAGAACATTGTTCGACTCAGCTGGGCCTATACGCACATCATGTACATTTAACCGAACGCGACTGTTTGTTGAAAGGCTGGAAGGAACAATACCTCCCTCTGTTGTCAACTCGCCCCATAAATTGATCGACAGGGAAGATAGTGTCTTGTTTTCTTCCAAACATCTTGCAATGGAATTAGAAACTTCACAGGTCAAATTTCCACGCACGTTTAAGATGAGAACAGTGATGGAGAAAGGTGCCAAGACTTCACAGAGAGCTTCTGCCGCTTCGCATTTCATCTCACCCCAGACGTTAACAGTTAAGTGTTGCTTTACATTTAACCCTTTCCTAACCAGTACAGGATGAAAATAATTATTTGCTACGTTGTTAAAGGTGTTTGGATAAATACAAGAGCAAACGGGGGACGTTTTCGCCATGCGAAGATTTTCCACCACAGAATGCCAGTTACCAGGGAGCTCACTGTGGACACACAGTCTTATATTATTCAAAGAACTATTTTCCATAAGCCCTTTTTCCAGGAAACTGGCACTAGAGGAACTCAGCGGTCCACCAAAATGAAGATCAAGAGATTTTAAAATTGTTTGTCTTGCCAGTGCTTCACTAACAGCAGCTACTAACACATCCTGCACGCCTCCAACAATACAAAGAGAAACAGAATTCAAGGATTTATTTGACAAAAAATTTTGTAAGGCTCGTGTCGTAGTGTAATTCATTGAGCCACGTACCTCGAGATCAACAGACGTCAGCGGTCCTAATCCACTTTCAAGGGCATTGAAAAAAACCTCGCTATAAGCATGTCCAGACAAAGAAAACGTTACTTTTGTCAGAGTTCGACATGAAGCCAACCCATGTACAATTTGAACCAGCAGGTCACTTTCCTCAGGGGTGGTATCATATCTGAATTTAAGAGTAAACTCTGATAGACTCTTGGTCGTAGAAAACCATTTGCAAAGACGATATCTATCAAATAACGTCAAAGATTTCCCATCATAAACAACACTTACTATTGTCAGCTGCGGACAGGATTCTATATAATCCAATACGCCATTCACTCCTTCCTTCCAAAAACGCGTATCAGCAGAGAGTTCAACAGGTGTCTGTAGATTTGAAAAACTCTCACAAGCCATTAAAACATCAACAAAAAAAGGATTGTAACCTTCATATGACTCAAGGGTTATGACCTTTGGAAAAGGTTTAACTTTACATAGAGAAGCTGCCATTTGTTCAGGATGTCCACTTTCATTAAAGCTTTCAATAAAGAAAGTAGCTTTCTCCTCACTGCAATGCTCGTTCCAGTCCCAGTCGTATGAGTTCTTTAGCTGCTCGCCAATCTGGGTGAATAGGACAGTTGCTTTCTCGCCCAGCATCCCAGAAACAAAGATAAACACTTGTGGATATTTCGTTACCAAGTCAAAAAAGGGAAAGTGATCAAACACATCAAACTGCTGATTTACTAACTTCTCCGCGATATACGCGGCAGCCAAGTACTCTTGGAAGGTCTTGTGAAGGAAGCAGTACTCGTGTTCGGGCTTTAATCTCTTTAAACTTTCTTCCTTGTAAAGAAGGCCTAGCTCACGTGCTACCAATCCCGGGTATCTACTTTCAAACTCATCCAATTCAGATTCGCGGAAACCATAACGATCACTCAGCAGGCATAACCAAGCTAGCTCTCCAAGGGCAAGAATTTCCTTTTCAAATTTTCTCTCTAAGGCGATGTCATTCTTAGGGGCCGGTTGGTTGCGTTTGGCACAGTATCGTCTCAAAAGACATTGCACAATGACTTGGTAAAGTTGCGTTCGGGAAGTCGGCAATTTTCCCTCGTAGTCCTCATAAACAACACAAAGGAGAAGTAAATTTAACGGGTTATTTTGGAGTGCATTCAAGAAGGTGTTCTGTTGCATTTCCTCAATTAGCCTCTCCCCCTTTGGTGACTGACCAATGGTTTTGAAGTGTCTTCTTACGTAGACAATAGCATCACTTTCCGTGTACCCTTTAATCTCTAAATGAATATCAAATACGAAGTATTTTCGTGCTTCAATTCCTCTTTCTTGTCGTGACGTAGCCAAGACATAGCAAAATGGAAAAATTCGTCTGTGAAGCAACTCATCTACATGGTGCCGCGATTTTTCAGGCAGCTCATCCAAACCATCCAAAATTATCAAAATTCTCTCCTGGTTATGAATATCCTTCAAGAAGTGCAACAATTTCTCTACAATCTTCTCCTCAATATCTCTGGGCAGAAGCTGTTCTCTTATGGTATCCATAATATTTCCATCAATATCTCGACATTTGAGGAGCAACACAACTTCAAACTTGGGAAAGGAACACTCTGTTGGGATTTTTCCATGTGTAGAGTCATAAGCAAGTTTAAGGCAAAACGTTGTTTTACCGATTCCTGGACTTCCTTCGACAAGCGTCATGACATCCTTACCTTTTTCAAGGGTCTTGAAGATTTCAGTCACGTTCACCTCGTCTTTTCCACTCACTAAGCCTGGTTTTTGTCCCTCTACTAGCCTCATGACATCCTCAACGTTATCAGGAGCTTTAAAGAAATCGAACACATTAAACTCATTATTCACGTCCACCCTCAAGTCTGGACTTCCCTGTGCTAGCGTTAGGACATCGGCACCTTTTTCAGGGGCTATGACGTGAAACATATTCGCCATATTGGCTTCCATCTGGATAGCCAACTTTCTTCTCGAAATGATTTTCAGTCTCGTGTAAACGTTCTCTAGGGGTAACTCGATAGTGCTATCCCAAAGAAGTGGTCTTAATAGACAGCGCCTTTTGTATTCAGCTTTGAGCAGTTCAACAACAACCGAGTTGTCCCAACCTGCTGGAAACAAAAAGGTGAGGAAATATTGACAATAAACACAAGCGTAAAGACTTGACATTCCAAACGCATTAATCTCGCTGTGACATACTTTTCTCTCCTCAGTAAGCAGAAAGGCCGTTAATTCTCCTTATTTTGCTTACAGATAAGTATGTTACTGTGTTTACAAGTAAATGTTTTCGATGACATAAATTAAAATACCTTCAATGGCAGAATAAGCTTCACTGAGACAACGGTAACATTTGGCAAAAGAGAAAATGCTATCAACGCTTACATTTTTATGAAAACTGTGTGGCATACACTCTCTGTAAAAACATTTCACTTTTAACGTTTATTTCTTTAAAAAATAATGGACAAATCATTTGCGTTCCAAAACAGAACTGAGATCACTCTTAATTTTCTGACAAGTGATTGGTTTGTTCATTACACCGCAAATACAAAGAGTAAGGAAGGTGGTTCGATTTTCAACAGCCTAGCCTCCCACGCAGACTTACCTAGGGCGTCACGAACCCCTTAGAAGGTCTGCGTAGGAGGCTGATCTGACTGACAGGAGGCTACCGCTAAATAGTTAGTTTCTTACACTGAAAGTAACGTGATAAAAGCATAACCAAGGCCTAGGCCTAAATGTGGCCTCGTTCTACTTGTGTCTTACGCTAAGCATATCGTGTTACAAAGTACGCTAGAAGTTTGGAGAGTGTGTCAGACGTGAGAATCTCAAGATTTTCCCTAAGTGTAACCGAGGCTACGAAACTATAGCTTCATCAGGATTTCCAACTAGAAAGGGGGACTTAAATAATAAAGCCACTGCCCTGTGCAGCAGAGGAAGTAACCCAGACAAACGCTATATTTTAAGAGTGCTTTTGTTTAGGCGATAGGGCTGCGAGAATAATGGGGATGAGCCAAGTTGTGCCAGCGGGAAGTACTGTCACACTCTTATTTCATAAGCTATACAACTTGTGAAGCCGCATTTTAGAGACACGAGACCGATGACACATGACCATCCTAAACTCTCTCATACACATGTAAAGCGACACCAACCCTTACTCTAAATAATCCAGAAACGAACTTTACCTTCCTCTTTCAACAGTTTCGGTTGTTTTGGAGCGGGAACAGCACTTGAAGATAAAGGCCTTTTGCCTTTTCTCGAAGACCTGGATCTCTTTGCGGTCTTTGCTGCACCGGTACCTACAATAAAATCAATTACCAACATTAAAGGGATTACGTCACGAGTATATACCTAAGTTACTGGTACTTAATTTCGCGGTTTTCGCGATTGTGGAAAAATCGCGAAACTAAAGACCCGCGAATAAGAATCCCCGCGAGATTTAAATAAGCGAAATTTAATACCCATACAGAAAATTGAAATCACAGAAAGAAAAAATTAATTAAAAAATTACAATATATACTCAAACACAGACAAATTATAAGCTGGTTAACTGGTAAGTTCCATTCCTTGGCTGTGCCTTCTGTTGTAAAATAACGTTAATATGCGTTTTTCTTGTTTCATTTTATCTTGATATTTTAAAAAATTCAGACGTTTGAAAAATAAAATCAGGTTGAGAACGCTTTAATCGCGAAATCCAATGCCTTTTTTTATAATTGCCTAGTGAAATCGCGAAAATAAAACAAGGTCCCCCGACAGTCGATACTTTGAGGGATTACGGGGTTTTATGAACCGCCTACTGAACTACAGAAAAGTATATCCCTAATCAATCACTAGATTTCTGCTGTCGCGTATAAATTACGCGACAGTAGAAATCCACCTTTAGGCTAGTAATTATAAAAATTAAGCAAATAGACTAGACTGCCCTGACACAGCCCTTTACAAGGCAGGAATAGAGCTCGCCTTTGAAGGTGTTAACAAATATTTCACCTCTCTTTAACAACTGCATCCTTTAGTGGAGGTGGGTCCCTGGTTTGTCCAGGGGCTTCCAATTTTGGCAAAGCCAGCCCCTGTTCCAGGCGTTCAGATAGTAGAGCGCGGTCGAAAAATTGACGAGGAAAAAAGACGGGAGAGAAAATGGAAAAGGGAGGGAACTCGACCGCTCTCCCTTGGTTTTTTTCCCTTGGTTTCTTCCACGTACGATTTAACTCGCTCCCCATCATCCGAACACCGCACTCTACTAACTGAACACTTGGAACAGGCTAGCCCCTGGTAAACCCGCGCCTTCCAACCAGGAGCCCCCACGCAAATGGGATCAGGCACCTGTCACACTCATTTATCAGAGGAAAAATAAAAGGGGAGGAGGGATGAGGGTAAAAGAATGAAAAGAAAGATCCAAAGGCCAAACGAAGAGAGACGCCGCCAGGAAACGCTATACAAATCACATCGAGATGATGCAAGCAAGGCTGACCGCGCTTGAGCTACTGTACTGCCCGCTGACCGACAACACGCAATTTTTTCCTAACTCTCACAATTTGTTAAAATTTGGTGAACTTTCCTAGTTAAGTTGAATTGTTAGGGACCTCATCCACATTAAAAAAGAGAGAGAAAAATTTGTATTAGTCAGGTTTTCACTCAAGGAATTGTAGCTCGATTTGACTATATTTTAGGCCAAAATGTGCTCAAAATTCTAAACTCGCCTGATTGTAGCCTCAGAGTGTTATGAAGCACGTTTGAAATTGGGAGAGAGGGTTAGACGTGGCTCGATGGTGCGGGTTTACCAGCCATGGGGGCGTAACTCTGTCTACAAAGTGGCGGGTGGCCTCCGGCAGCCCGGGCACCCACCTCCACTAAGATACGCAGTTGTTAAGTGGGCAACAAAACTGGCTATGTAAATGAAAGGCAAAGGGACATATAGAAAGCGAAAGAGAAGGATCAAAATAGATTCGCAACTACTCTCGCTGGGAGAAATCCAGCGCGCACGAGCTGCTACGCCAACGAAAACCACCACCACCGTCTTGTTTCGTTAGTTATGCAGGTTATGAAGACGCGCTTAGGGAACACAAGACCAGCTACAAAGGCCCCATTATACTATACTGGGAAAGTTTACATATACACGCAATACAATACCAAACCTTACCTAAATAAAGGAAAAATAAAACTTTACCTTCATCTCGCAACATTCTCGGATGTTTTGGAGTATTGCTTGAAGATAAAGGCCCTTCGCCTTTTTTTGAAGACTTCGATCTCTTTGCTGTGCCTGAAACTAAATCCAGCAAATACGAACATAATTAGGCTTTTGTCTAAATAACTGCGTCAAAGATAATTTACCAATTAACCGACCTTGAAAGTATTTGTTAACCAGCCGGTAAGCCATGATTAAAGAGGTTTAAACTCATCGCTAATGATGAGCTTGGGAACTGGTGCCTTAAAGGTCAGTGGGGGGCCAAATGCAATAAGCAGAGAGGAGGTATCCATGGCAACCCTGGAAGCGGGAACCACCCCAGGAGCAGCCACTAACCGGCACCGTCACACTGAAAAAATTCAGTGGAGATACTTACCTGAGAAAATACTTACCAAACCACCAGGCAGGGAGGGAGGAGAGGGAGCAAGAATCCGCAATGATTCGCAAGAAGGCAAACATTGATCCGCGACTATCAGCAAGAATCCGCACTGATTTGCAAGAAGGCTAAGAAATGATCCGCTACAATCAGCAAGCAAAGCTACAATGCAAAGCAACACTAGCAAAAGGGCACACAAGGAGCCCTGCAATTCCCCGCGGGCCGCCCTGTAGGTCACATACTGAAGTGGGAGAAGACTGCTGGCCAACTCGCTCGAGTTTAACTTTGCCTAAATGATATTTAGCCACATTTAAACTCATCGCTAATGATGAGCTTGGGAACTGGTGCCTTAAAGGTTAGTGGGGGGCCAAATGCAATAAGCAGAGAGGAGGTATCCATGGCAACCCTGGAAGCGGGAACCACCCAAAGAAACCCGTCTCCAGGTGCTTGGAGAACGGAGGGACCCGTCAACAGGGTGACTTGGTACCTCCGATCACCCAAACAAATCCCCAAGCACCAAACAACTCCCACAGCTGCGCAAATTACGAAGGCACTAACCTACAATTTTGTAGCTGATCCGCAAGCTGAAATAGGCAAAAAATCCTGAACCAGGACAGATGGCTGCCAAGCAAGCTACCCCGGGAAGCAGTGAGGATTGTGCAGTGACGGGATTCTGCATGGAACTGTGGAACGCGCTGAAGCTAGTTTTTGTGACAATGCAGCTAGCGAGTCAGCTAGTGATGTCATTGTAAGCAGGCTGCGCCGCTGCAATTTTGCTTCTGTAATAAATCTTTGTTTCTTTTGGTTGGGTATCCAAGGTTGCCTAGCAACAATGTGGCGACTACGCTCCACAAATCTAGCTGATCCGCCAGCTGAAATAGGCAAAAGGTCCTGAACCAGGACAGATGGCTGCCAAGAAAGCTACCCCGGGAAGCAGTGAGGACTGTGCCGTGAAGGGATTCTGCATGGAACTGTGGAACATGAAGCTAGTTTTTGCGAGAGTGCAGCTAACGAGTCAGCCAGTGTCCTAATACAAGGCTGATAAGCGTTGTTGGGCCAATGGCCCATTGATTCAGAATCCCACTGCGAGCAGCGACAGAGGCAG
Source organism: Porites evermanni (assembly GCA_942486025.1). Classification (NCBI taxonomy): domain Eukaryota; kingdom Metazoa; phylum Cnidaria; class Anthozoa; order Scleractinia; family Poritidae; genus Porites; species Porites evermanni. The sequence continues at coordinate 10,778 of CALNXI010002307.1, read as the reverse complement.
CTCCAATAGGAAAGCTAGGGGAGAAGGAATTGCCCGGTATCTGAGCTGAAGTTATGATCTGCCTAAGCCAATCTGTAAGAATAGTGCGAGTGAGAGGCTGCCATTCGCAAACAAAAACAAGGGGCCAGACGAATACCCCCTAGAAGCAGGGAATATCATCATAGCGTGCACTGCATAGAGAGGATGCTTGTCAAGGCCAATGTGAATGAAAAGAGCCTTTCCGGGACGGGTCTGTCTTGGAGCCCTTGATTCGTATGTGCAAGGATGATGCGGCCGATAAAGAATCCACTGCAAAGTCCGGGACACTCAAGTGGAGGGATGACGAGTAGCTAGATAGGTTAGGTACCATGAACTCAGACGCACGCAGGAAGCCTAAGTACCCCAGAAACGAGCTGCCCAGAACATCTGATGATCTGGAGGGCCGAGATCCAAAGACTGCGAGGTAACTAGCATCAATTAATCTCATCCCTTATAAGCAGCTGCATGGACGAAGGAGTACCCTGACAGCACTTGATGCCATGAATGTCCCTTTGCAGGCGGAGACAATTTGCAAGCAGATGCGAGCACCCCTGATCCATGTGGGGAGCTCTAAAGCCTGATACATTAACCTTAATCAACAAATGCTGGAGAGTCCTGACCAGAAACACAACAATTAGACAAGGCATCCATTCGTCCATTAAGCATGGAGACCTTGATGGGTGCAAGTTGCCAAGCTGTCAGCAGAAGGAAATGAATTTCGCTTGGGCTGACGCATAGGAATGCCGAATCAAGGGAGCCAGGCCATGAGTACGAAAGGAGTAGCACTGCTGTTCTAAATCAGGGAAGTCAAGTCGGTAAGCAGGACGAGAACTCCGCATCGAAGCTGGACAAAGGCTGAGTATTTGGAGCCAGCTGCCTGGATTCCTGCCAACGACAATGAGAGCCAGCATCAGCACTCTGATTCATAACACCTTGCACATGTTGGGAGAAGCTATGATGTACCACTGCGAGCAGCAAAATGCGAAGCAACCGCATTAAGCAGGGAACTTTAGAAGTCCTAGCATTCGAGATGTGGACGACAGCATCGTGGTCAGAGCGAAAGAGTCATGCTTTCAGCCCCAGTGGTGGCACCAAAAAATGTGGGAAGCAATTTCTGGCAGGAACAGCTCCTTATAAGCGATAGATTGCTGCTGCTGAGCAGGAACCTGGGACCCAGAAGCCCTTTAGGAACATTCAATAGCCCAGTGATCCAGCTTCATCCAAAGGAACTGCCACATCAGCTTTAGGGAGCAAGCCTGGAAGGAGCCAAAAACCAACCCCATTCCACTGTGACAAGAACTGATGCTACCAAAGCAAGTCCAGATGACACTCTCTGTTGAGGCTAATCAGGTGATCCTTCTTGTGGAAGCAGCACAAAAGGTCGATCATGCAATGTAGGAAGGCTCTTCCTGGCCACACCACATTGGCAGCATAATGTAGATGGCCAAAGAGGGACTCCAGTTTGCGTCTGTTGCACCACCTATGCGGAAGCCATGAGCTTATCAGGCTCTGCAAGACCGATAGTTTGTCTGCTGGCAAGCGGGCAGCTTGATTGATAAAATCAAATTCAATTCCCAATACTACAAGCACCGTTGCAGGGCCCTCACAGTTCTCAAATGGAGAGCTAGGCCTGGCCATTTGCAAACTGCTAGCGCGGTACTCATGTTGTGCACACAGTGTGGGGAGGGGGAGACAGCGGTCACGAAGTCATTCAGAGTAAAGCAAGACACAAAGCGCCTTTCGCGAAAGAGAATTGATAATTTAGTCATGTGATGTCGCCCGGAACACTCGAGGATCGTAAGCAGAGTCATTTGGCTTTGGTCATAACTCTTTCTTTCTATTGGTTTGGTATCCGCACTTGCCTAGCAACAGTCATGACAGCGTCCCAATTGAGCTCAGCAGCGTGATGTCATTGTCAGCAGGCTGCACCGCTGCAATTTTGCTTCTGTCATAAATCTTTCTTTCTTTTGGTTTGGTATCCAAGATTGCCTAGCAACGATGTGGCAACTACGTTCCAACTGACTGATTTTTTGGCCCGTTTTGGCCGTCAAGAAATAATTTTGGCTAGAAACATTGACTGCAGAAGTACTTTCCAGAATACATTGAAGCAATTTGGGCCAGTAGCTTCAAAATAAGAGCGAAAATCGAGATACAAGGGCATTTTTCAGTGCATCTCACTTCGCAGACGAGTTTGTGTATGTCGCGCGATATGGTTCTCCAGAGTGTTTTGTTCAGTTTGGCTTTTTACCGTCGAAACCTTTTTCGTTTTTTTTTTGAAATCTAGTTTGGAATTCAATTCACACCGTGGCCCACCCAAGTGTATTGGTGTCCTGGTTTCCTCGCCGATAGATCAAAGTTTCTGCTCTGTACTGCGGCAAAGGAACAATAATTGCAAGCGAATTGTACTGTTGTGGTGGTTGCAGTTGTTGTTGTTTTTTTTTTTTTCATATTGCCGCCGACATAATGCTAAATATGCTTCCTAATACACTTTTTAAAAACACCATACAAATTGTAAAACAGCAGAAAAATGAGAGAAAGAACAAAGCAAGGACCTTCACGATGATGTTGGCAGTGGGTCGCCCAACCAGTTCCTAGCCTCGCCCGACAGGGCTTAACTTGAAGGGAAGCTACTAAAACATCGAGTTTCGCGAGGGTTATTGCGAGATACGCATTTATTATCTAAATAATGATGCAATGCACTTGAGTTAAAAAGCAAGGGGTAGAACGCTTGGACATGAAAAGCTTACCAGTCTCAAATTTGTTGCGGCTGCATGCTTGCTAGAGGCCCGATCGTACGCTAACCACACGCGGCCGGTGAACGAAAAATGACGTCAACACGAGACAATACACTAAAAGGCCTCCAGCCAACCGCCAATATCGTTCATACGCCGTTTTGGCTTTTTAGACGCTCGGGGGGAAGGAACAACGGGCGATACCGGCGGCGAAAAAGTTGACACAAAGAAGGGACAACAAAGTTTGGCCTACCTTGCAATTGGTTAACCGATCCGATGCTGGTAGCAGAAATTGGTGGGAAACCAAGACTAGACGCAGCCAGATCCAAAGCTTGAGAATGCAAACGAACGTCGTGGGAACGCCCCCAGCCACGCTTGAGGCTACCGGAACGCTTATTGTAGATGTAGTTTGTTCGGCTGAGAGCGCTGATTTAACGGCAGCGACCACGGAGGCGCGGCCAAAAAGGCAAAGGACGGCACGTCCGGAACGCTAGTCAGATGCGATGGGCTCCCAAACATCGTTCGCAGAAGAAGGAGGAACTTCTGGGATGGCACCCGTTGTCAAAGTGGGCAGTCGTGAATCCAGCGGCAAAAAACCGGCCGCAAGGCTGTTGTTTGTGTTACGTAGAGACATGCGGCGAGTAGAAAACGGTGTGTAACGGCGAAGACGGCAAGAATCCACAATGATTCGCAAGTAGGCAAACATTGATCCGCTACGATCAGCAAGAATCCGCAATGATTCGCAAGAAGGCAAACATTGATCCGCGACTATCAGCAAGAATCCGCACTGATTTGCAAGAAGGCTAAGAAATGATCCGCTACAATCAGCAAGCAAAGCTACAATGCAAAGCAACACTAGCAAAAGGGCACACAAGGAACCCTGCAATTCCCCGCGGGCCGCCCTGTAGGTCACATACTGAAGTGGGAGAAGACTGCTGGCCAACTCGCTTGAGTTTAACTTTGCCTAAATGATATTTAGCCACATTTATACACAAACGTAGACGGAACAGTAAATATATAGAGGATATCATGGCCGCGCGCCGCGGAGATACGGAATTTCTCTTCGAGGGTTGAAAAATATTTCACGAGTGAGCGTAGCGAACAAGTGAAATATTTTTTTAACACAAGAGAAATTTCGTATCTCCAAGTGGCCATGTAATGTTCTATTTATTATATAAACACCAATGAAATACCAAGCCATTTCACTTTAATAGTTTTTTGGTATGAAAGGCGCAAATTACTATGTAGCCATAGCACCGGTGATATTTTCACATGTGAAGTTATCATGTTTTCGCTCGAAAGATCACCTGGTATTTCATTGGTGTTTATATAGTAAAACTATCTCTGCTATGTTCGTCTTCACACACATACACTATTGGCGCGCAATACCGCTGAGCATAACCACCACAGTCTTACCAACATATTCTTAACGCTACGTACCATGACAACTAATCCTGCTTGGGACTAAAAGCGAACAAAATCGTTGGAGGGCAGATATTTCTAAGGCTCCCGACTGTGACAAATCTAGGGATTTGGAGGTCTCATGAATCGCGTTCATTTACAAAGGTATATCAATCATTAATAATGGCCGTTTTCACACTATAGACGTCGGATCACCCATCTTGGAAAAACAGGCTCGTTTGTTAGTCAACGGACAAAGCTCTTCTGAAACAGTGGTAAGGAATTTTTCACCTTTCAAGTAAAGCTTAAACCGGAGTGCTTTTTGTCGGCAATTGACGTAGTTTGACCTGTGACATTGTGACAGAATTTCGACTCTTTTCAGACGAGTGTTTTTCAGTGCCCCGACTATTCCTGGTTAATCCAATTGTCCAGCAAGGAATACTCAATAAGCTCTCGTTAGACCACGGTAAACGTTTTACATGAAAAACAAAGATTTACTCTTATAAATATTATGTTCATTTTTCCAAGATTCAACTTAAGTGTACCTTTTTGAAGAGATTTCACAGAAGAAGAGGCTTTTACATCTTGACAGATCACAGCCGCTTTCTTAGATAAATCCTGCTCATCTGCATTGGAACCTACAAAAAATAGAAACAATTCTTTATCAACGTCGTAGACCCGTTGATTTAAACAGAGTTTAAGAGTTTCACCAATCCACTCCAATCGCGAAAACGTTTGAGAGAATGCGAAGTTTATTTTTCAGCACACCTTTATTGGCGTCAGCGTTGTCGAATCGTAAGGTCTCTTATCGTCAGCATCGTTTCGATCGGGCTAGTTATGGCACAATGTTTCCACGCGATTGAGACGATCCAGCATTTGTTTCGAACATACCAATGGCCTGGACCGAGTTTTTTGTAAGGCGATTAGCACATACCAGGGTTGGTTACCATGACAACTCATATGCTCTATTTACAGTTAAACTAGGACATGTTTCTGTCAACTATGATAACAATTTATTTATTTACCCTCGGCAGTATTTATAGCACTTACGCTAGTTGGGCCGAGCAAATGACTGAAACAAATAATTCAAATCAAACATAACGGGGTTAAGAATCCAAACTGGCAAACCAGCTGGTTATTTACAAGCATGGTCGAGTATATATTTGAACTTGGGGCTACCGTGAACAAATCCAGCTAGCGGTCAGGGCGGGACTTGAACTCGCGGCCTCCGAATTGCAAGTCCAGCACTCTAACCACTCGGCCACGCTGCCACCCATAACTCAACCTTGAACAATTGTCCGAAACAACTTAGTCTAAAAACTTAGGGAGATTAAGATGATCCGGATTGCGAATTCATTTTGTGACTCAGGTTTTCACTACTGATTGTTGTATGAGTTTGCGTAACTTCGTAGGATTACTGTTAAACATGTTTCAAACAACTCAACCTTGAACAGAACTGAAGTATTTTTGTTTTCAGGCTACGTCCTATTTAGTAATCGTCTGGAATGACTTGCCCAAAAAACTGGCAGCGATTAATTAAGATACTCCGGACTATTCTTTGGGGACCACGTATTAGGCAACTGCCACACGACGACGAAAGTTAAAATTTTAATTAGCAAAACAACCTCTCTCTGCACGACACTATACATTTCTTTGCTGTTTACTAATCAAAGAACACAGAACAGAAAACTTTCCTTCCTGTTTTTGCAAACTTCAAGTCCAGAAATATTCGCATGCATTTAACAAATTGTGCGAGTTAGAAAAATGGTGACGAAGTTTAAATGAATGCAAATTCATTGTATTACTCAGCGTTTCACTACTGGTTCTAGTAGCTGCGTAACTCGTACATCAAAATGTGCAGTTCCTAACGTCAGCACTCTACTCTAAAACCTAAAGACCAACTTAAATAAGACTGTGAACATGTTACCTCCAGAAATGCTTAGCATTCTTTCCACAAGTCTATTACAGTCATCTCGCCAGTTGTGCTTCATAGCGTATTTTTCACGTAGGGTTTTACACTCGTCAAGTCGCATCTCTCTGTCTTTTTCACGGACAATTCTGATTGCATTGGCCCAATCTTTTGGATTTTCCCCCATCACCACGCAGTTTGAACCAAACGAAACTTTCTTCAAAGCTTCGCCAAGACCAGAGTTCCCACTAACCAGGACAGGCAGACCAGCAGATAAAGCCTCAAGGGCAGCTAACCCAAAGCCCTCAGTTCGTGATGGCATTATAGCAAGATCTACTTCACAAAACAATTGGGCTAACTTCTCTCTGCTTTCATTAAAACGACGCACCCTGAGTTGACTGCGATCAATGCCATACTTAAGTAGCAAGTCTGCAACTTTCTCTTCTTCTCCGCTTGTTGCCCCAACAAACACAAGTTTGTAGGTCATGTCTTTCAACTCAGCAATGGCTTGAGCAGCAATATCATATCCCTTCAGCTGAAAATCTTCACTGTCGCCACGTCCAAACACTAAAACACTGAATGAACTTATTTCTTGAGAGGCTTGCTTTACATCAGCAAACTCAGAGAAAATGCCTGGGGTAAGATTGAGAACATCTTGATCTTTTCCACAAGGACGGAGATAACCTGAAAAAGCTGCAGCCAGCTTGGGTCCAACTGCTACAACTTGATCAGCTTTTTCACAGAGTTTTACCTCAGCCTGGTGCTTTTTCTCGCCTCTTGAAATGGCATCTGTGTAGGACTTAAACATACCAAGCTCTTCAGGAGCTGTATGAACGACCTGAATCCACTTGCACTTACACTGACGTTTTATACCCTGCACTTGCCGACCAAGAACAGCCCCATGTCCTATCACACAATCAACAGAATGGCTTTCAGGGAAAAAGGACAACCAGTCTACTGGGTTGTCATAACCTGGCATTTCTTCTGCTTCAATAAGACGTACATTGTGACTTGCAGCAACTCGTTTATCCTCTTCACTGCACTGGGGAAGATAAACGCTAACATCCACTTTGGGGTGTTTAGCCAACTGAATGGCCAGCTCTCGGTTGATGGTTGACAAGCCTCCTTTTGTTGATCTCCATTCACTGCTTAACAGAGTTACCCTCAATTTCCTTGAGGAAGTGGATTCTGAATTGCTTTCATGGTCTTCCTGTGATGTAGAGGCTGTGCTAGGAAAGGATGACAATTCCTAAAAGAAGAGTGGCATTAATTTATTTAAGGGTTTATTAAAAAGGTAACCTGAGATCAGGCTCAATTTTAGCAGTTCTCATACATTCTCACTTACATAGTCCCAATAAAATTTTTCTTTTCGTTTCGCTTCACCCGCCGGAATGTTATTTTACAAAGAGAAACGAGAACAGAGCCTGATCTCAGGTAATTTAAAAGCATTTTTAATACAGTCTAAACTCTCCTTACGGACACCTCTATAATATGAACACCTCTCTATTACGGACAGTTCGTTTGGTTCCAGAAATGCCAAAAATCATACATTCCCTACCTCTATAATACGGACACCTCTGTAAAGCGGACACTTGGTTCTGTCGCTTTGGTGTCCGTAATAAAGAGGTTTGATCGAAGTAAGTTCTTGCAAACTTTAATTGAGCATTGTCTTCCACTGCTTTTCTGTCAGCGAGTGCACTTGAAAAAACTGACTAGAAAAACATGCAGGACATTTTTTCTGTTTGGGCTACCTGTGGTGTCTCATGTATATGACGTCATCAAAAATTCAAATTAAGAAACTATCGATTCTTCTGAGTTTCATGAAGCATTACAGCACCTAAACACCTTTATTTAAACAAAGTTTTGGTTCGAAAGAGTTCTTCATTTTGCGATAGAGGACGTTTAAATTTCTAGGCTTTTGCGTCACGCGGCATTTAGCTGGCGGCCAGGAAGGCTCTTATTTGGGTTAAAAACATTACCAATTTTGGGAGATTTTGCTACCTAAACATGCCTTGTCTTAGAATAAATATCACTTTAATCCTTTATGACTTTCTCAAGCGATGAATTCACGCACTAGTAGGAAAACTCACAACCAGATGTTTTTGTTGGTTTCCGGCAGCCATGTATGTGCCCCTCAAAGGGACACAAACATGGCGTCTCCATACAAAGCTTTATAAATTTGGGTAAAACGTTTTTCCGAATATCTCGCATATGAAAATATCGCACAGACCTGATTCTTGGCGAGGCCTTTTGCATATTTATCTTCTTTTATTTCCTAGATTCTGGTGTTTCTGTATTGAATGATTTGCAATGTTTTTTTGATTGCATGACAGCAAGTGTAAACACTTCACGTGGCGCAGTATGATTTATTCATATGATTGAAAAGGAGGGGGACAGAGACAACTTGCAGGGTGAAAGGTCAAAGATGATGCACGTTACTAAGAGGGTTTCAACAGTGCAGTACGCATGTACCACATTAAGAGGTGTGAACTACTACTGTACATGTAAGTAAACTTCCAATTTAATGATATGAAATGAATAAAATGATCACTTAGTGAAAATGCTTTAATCGTTAATCAAATTCTCTTAACTACATGCAATTCTTTTAACCCTTTAAACCCTAATATCAAAATTCAAACTCTCATTTGTTGTCCCTATTTGTTTTCAATAGAAGAAGTGGGGAGAATTTGTTGAAATATCAGTTAGATTCATTTAGTGTGATCAGGTCCTCAATTCTCATGACTACTGTGTTTTATAAAGAAGTGATACTACAAGAAGAAATTTGACACTGATCACTCTTAGGGCTTAAAGGGTTAAGGAATGGACAGAGATCAGTCTGGAGAATTTGTATGTGGATACTGATGCTTAAATGGTTGAAACAAGCCATTGAAGCCCTGCACACAGCAACAGCTTATCTTGGTTTGAGTACAGTGAATTGCTAAGAGCTATTCTCAGCCCAACTCCCCCCACCCCTCCCTGGATGGGATACTAGTCCACCAAAGCATTGCTCCCAATGGCATGTAGTCAGTTCAAAAAACGAACACAAACTTAAAGACCTGTGAGAAGAGAGGTAAAGGAAGAAATAGTTTCTTGACTAAGATCAAAACTCGAAAAAAATTGTTTTTAGTAAAATCTATATTTAATTAGATTTTTATTAAGTCGGATAATATTACCTTTTCACCAGATATTTAGAATTTAAAGCTCAGAAGAAAATACTATTCAAATTTTTTCTTTACCATTCTTTTTGCTTAAGTCTATGTTATCCCTTTGACGAAATTATTATATTTTTGAAAAAACCTATGTATTTTTCTGTAATTCCCGATAATGCACACAATCGTTTGAGATCATGACACTAGTCATTCTGTTGTTTTCTACAAAGTGATTTTTTGACATCATAGATCACGTTTCATCTACTTTTACATGTTACAGATCATGCCTTTTGAATAAAAGGAGAAAACACAAAAAGACAGAAAAAATACTCACAATACTCAAAATACTGTCTTAAAATTTGTGCTTGGTAACGTACAAAAGGAATGTTTAAGAAGGAATCCACCAGGAAACTGAGTAATTTTATATGGTTGACAAGCCTCCTTTTGTTGATCTCCATTCACTGCTTAACAGAGTTACCCTCAATTTCCTCGAGGAAGTGGATTCTGAATTGCTTTCATGGTCTTCCTGTGATGTAGAGGCTGTGCTAGGAAAGGATGACAATTCCTAAAAGAAGAGTGGCATTAATTTATTAAAGGGTTTATTAAAAAGGTAACCTGAGATCAGGCTCAATTTTAGCAGTTCTCATACATTCTCACTCACGTAGTCCCAATAAAATTTCTCTTTTCGTTTCGCTTTGCCCGCCGGAATGTTATTTTACAAAGAGAAACGAGAACAGAGCCTGATCTCAGGTTAAAAGCATTTTTAATACAGTCTAAACTCTCCTTACGGACACCTCTATAATATGAACACCTCTCTATTACGGACAGTTCGTTTGGTCCCAGAAATGCCAAAAATCATACATTCCCTACCTCTATAATACGCATACCTCTGTAAAGCGGACACTTGGTTCTGTCCCTTTGGTGTCCGTAATAAAGAGGTTTGATCGAAGTAAGTTCTTGCAAACTTTAATTGAGCATTGTCTTCCACTGCTTTTCTGTCAGCGAGTGCACTTGAAAAAACTGACCAGAAAAATATGCAGGACATTTTTTCTGTTTGGGCTACCTGTGGTGTCTCATGTATATGACGTCATCAAAAATTCAAATTAAGAAACTATCGATTCTTCTGAGTTTCATGGGGCATTACAGCACCTAAACACCTTTATTTAAACAAAGTTTTGGTTCGAAAGAGTTCTTCATTTTGCGATAGAGGACGTTTAAATTTCTAGGCTTTTGCGTCACGCGGCATTTAGCTGGCGGCCAGGAAGGCTCTTATTTGGGTTAAAAACATTACCAATTTTGGGAGATTTTGCTACCTAAACATGCCTTGTCTTAGAATAAATATCACTTTAATCCTTTATGACTTTCTCAAGCGATGAATTCACGCACTAGTAGGAAAACTCACAACCAGATGTTTTTGTTGGTTTCCGGCAGCCATGTATGTGCCCCTCAAAGGGACACAAACATGGCGTCTCCATACAAAGCTTTATAAATTTGGGTAAAACGTTTTTCCGAATATCTCGCATATGAAAATATCGCACAGACCTGATTCTTGGCGAGGCCTTTTGCATA
>CALNXI010002306.1:26891-76401 GCA_942486025.1 Porites evermanni | reverse complement strand
ATAGAGCGATTTTCGTATGACCTCGAAATGAAAACGCGCTAACAAAACAGGAACAACAAACGAACGGAAATAGAGCGATTTGATTGGTTTATCGAACAGATACAAACGCACGCGGCTTTTGGTTGGTTGAGCGAACGCTCGGGTGAAAAAACTTCACGCCCCAGAACTTTCTAGAAATCAACCGATGCTTCGCTTTGACGTCATACTGCGACGTGACTGGCCAATCGAACAATGCCTTTTCACGTTAGGGTTTTCTTTGGCGGGAAAACGAAGAGGCCATGTTTTGACCTATTCATCCATTGGCTGATGAAACAAATAAGAAACACTTACCGAAACCATTTTTCAAGGTCATACGAAAATCGCTCTACCTTGGTCACGTAAAAATTGACTTTGCCGTTTGACGTGAGTGTGATTCTAAATCTCTCTGATATTATAGGAAATATTCTTTGTTATTAAAGAGCAAATAGATAATTAAAGATAAACACTAGAGGTGTTAACAACAAAAGGCTCAATAAAGTTTCGCCGTAGAATTTGCTGTCCCAAATACGCTTTATTTTTAAAAACCTGATTACATATAGATACAGATTACAAATGAAACATCCATGTGCGACCTTCTCGGATACGGGACATACTGTTCACACTACTAACATAGGTGTTCCTACTGAAAACACTACTGAAAACTGGACCACCAAATCTTGGCATTTTATACTTTAGATTACATATGTACAGATTACAATGAAACCTGCATTTGCGACCTTCTCGGATTCGCGACATGCTGTTCAAACTACTAAAATTAGTTTTCCTACTCAAAGCACTACTGACAACTGGACCACCAAATCTTGACATTTTAGGTGGATACTTAAGAGTGTGTCCATAAGAAAACCAGGCAGAACCAGGCAGGGGGTGATAATGCTCAAATCACTGATTTCGCTCTAACTTGGCACAAATGTTAGGTATCAGGAGTTAGCTTATGTGACAGAATGTCAGGTCAAAATATTAAATTCCCTGGGAGATCCGGGCTCCCCCGGTAAAAATCATCATTTTGCCCGTTTATGCATAATTAATTAGCTAACTTTACGATGCCAGTGCAGCAAACAGAAAAGCCACCTGGAACTTAAATGTACTGAGAGATAATCTGACATCATAAGACTTTAAGCACAATAAACTGTTTAAAGTCGCCGATTCGATTTCCCCCCTCTTAGCCCCCTTAAGTTGGGTCATCATTTCCAAGTTTTGAGTAAGACGTAAAATTAGGGTATTTTATTCCCAAATATCTCTGATGAGCAACCGCTTATCTTTATAACTTTTGCATGAGTAGTTAAAGCCATCACTTAAGTTGAGAAAAATATCATAAAAAGTTTGGGCAATTCACTTTCTTCCATGTGTTGACATAAACTGTTCATATGACTGAACGACTTTTGCATATTTCATCAAAATTCTGGGCCTCACAATATTCGTGTGTTTGCCTTTGAATGAGGAGAAATCGAACAAAAGAACTCATCAGACAATAATTTAACATTAATAAGGGTAAAATCATAAAAATTGTTGTGCAACAAACGCTAACGATGATTTTTGATAGCTATATACGCATTCTTTTCAAGTAAAAACAACATACAAAGTTTTAATTCACAGTTCTACTTACATTAACAATTTCGCCCTAAAAACAATATAAACGATCAACAAAATCCATATACGTATCTCTTAGATGTCTCATTTCTAGTTTGTGCCCGCTTTGATTTGTTCTTCATGCCACCTTCGATGTCCAGTTCAGCGTAGTTCAGCGTCGTGACTCGCTGTACGACTAAAATTCCTTAGCCATCAGTTTACGCACCAAAATCCAAATCAAGTTGTTTGAGGACAAAACAATACGAAAGGTAAAAAGCCGATTCTTAACCCATTGAAAGAATTATTTCTGCCACTATAGCTCAATTTACATGTTGCAAACGTCCGACATCTTTGACATTAAATGGAGCCCGCATTTTTAAGCAGCGGTTGCCACCACACGGAAACATCGTATCGGGAGTCAGGAACCAGGAGTCAGGAGCCAGAGTTCAGTGAACAAAATGACTTTCCGACATTCTCTGAGATTATTTTATTGTTATTGTATGCTGATAAATAATTTAGAATTCCAAATCTATCGGCAACTTTATTCAGACCATGATTATAAATGATCCCATGTCTCCTCAAACTCGGAGATAGAAGTCGTTTTGTCTTCGTGTTTTGGAAAGAACCATTTTTTCTATTTTAGTTGCACGTGAAATAGCAGCGAAGTGAAGCCGGATGTTGGTGCAGACCAGTTCAAAGAGACAAATAAAGCGTGAGACACGTCCAGATTGGTTTGCGACAAGAATTCCATTTTTTTTCATACTGGAGTCCCTTCTCACCGGGGGAGTGTCCAAATTGCGTACAAATGCCCTACCCTGCTGGCAACAGATTTGACTGTCATAAACAGTGAATTTTTTTTATCTCGCACGGTCTTTTGGGGGTCTTATAAAGCCTAACTGTGGCACTAATGTTCCCAAGTAGAATTCAAAATACACCACACTTTCACATTGAGTTAGATATTTTTCTCAAACAACCGCTTCCATATGCTTAACACCCTTCCCACATTCCCTCCGAGAGATACTTCAACTGTAATACTTCGATTTCAAATTTCTCACCCTACCCAGGTAAGGTCAATTTTCTCGTACTAGACATCGATCTCGGAAGGGCCTTTTTGCGTACTCTTGGGCACCAAAACCAGTTTAGTGCCCAGCCGTGTGCCGTGCTGAGGCAGGCAGATGTTGAATTATGGACAGACACAACAATTAAGTTACAGACATTTGATGTTGCGGTCCGTGCGTAGTCGGAAGACACCCAGTAAATAATGCCCTTGGGGTTGCCCAAGGAAAATTTGGGTTTTACGAGAGTCGAACTGCAGGAGGTCTTTAACGAGGAAAAGTGCGGACAAATCTACTTTTTGGAGTGAATGTACTACATGCAATTTTTAAGTTACAATATACTATAGATAAATCTAATTTGTTTCTGAAGTTCCTCTCATACTCCGAGTAGCTTAGGACATACAGGGAACGCAGAGATCAGACCATTGCATCATGGAAAAATTCTCAATCAGACTGTCATCGTAAAAAGTGGTCGCGGTCGTTTACTGGATGTGGATGTGTTCGTTTACGGGAGGTTCCAACTATAAGCGCTTTGACTGGATAATATTTGGTGTGCTGAATAAGTGATCGCTTATTGGGAAGTGGTCACTTAAGTTGGGTGGTCGCACGTAGGTTCGACTGTGCCTCGTTAAGCGAAAATTTGTTAAAATGTAAGAGAAATCCTAAAATTGTAATACAGTGGAAGCTCTCGTAAGAGGGCGCCCTCGGGAGGAGAAAAAGGTGTCCTTAACTGGATCTGGCCGCTTACAAGAATGAATCTCATATGCAGCATAGTTATGCAAGTGGAATTCAGCCACTTTAAAAGTGGTGTAAAGGTTAGATAGCCGCTTACGGAAGCTCCTCCCAGCTACAAATTAACACTGGTAATAGCGAAAATCTGTTTTTTAGTGTATGGTTACGCTGATGTTCTTGCCTTGTTGTAATTTAGGTAAAAGCATACAATTCAGTTTGTATTTTCAAGTGTAACCAGACGAGTATGTGGAAAAACGGTAACTCTGAAACGGATATATAAGAATGATTCATAACAGTGACAAACAGCCATATGACTGTGGACATGATATGAAAAAAAAAAACAACATTCAGAGGCGGATAAGATTTCTTTCGAGTGTCTGCTTAGGAGAGCTTTAAATCAAAGCTAACATCTAATTCGCCGGTAAACCCTTTAAGTGTCCGCGGCCGCCTACGGGAATGTAAAAATCCAGAGTTTGTGTGGGAGTTGAAACGGGATTTTGTGATGGCGGTCGTAAGTAGAGCTATTCGCTATATACGAGAGTGTCCGTTAAGAGAACTTAATCTACTGTATGAATCCGCAAATGACAGCTTAAATGAGAAGTGAATATAGTGTATTAGTCTGTGTTCAAGAAACTGTTCTCTTACACCTTCCTTATAGCCAAAGAAGTCTAGCCGACTTTTTTTGCAATGTATTAGTGCCCCCTTTTGGGTCTTTTGTATTCCTCAGAAGTTTTTCCTCAACACGTTTATAAACGGTTATTATTATATTTTTGTAGTCAATAATATACCCAGATACAGATACCAACCTGTATAGTTGTAAGACTACGAGGATTAAAATACAACTAAGTAAGTAATTATACCCAGTGGCAAGTCATTAATTGTCTAAAAATTGCACGGCACGGTCTGACTACAAAAAGGGCTATTATGGACCATTATTATCATGGTAATTAATGTCAACATCGAATAAACTCAAAATTTCAAGTAACACGACTTTCACAACCTATTTTCAACACACCAGTTATAACAGGATATTGGCGCGTACAACAATAGATAGCGTATTCCGCATTCCGGAGTCCGGTAGTCCGGCGTCACAGATTCCATCTTTTTGGCAGAGTCTAAAGTCAAAGATGGAGGGTGTTCGAGCAGGTGGTTGTTTTCTGTAGATATAGACGGATTGTCAGTGATCCTTCTTGTCCTTTGAGAATGATTTTGTTCTTTCTGACTACAACTTATTTCAAAGACTTCGAATGTTCGGTGAAAAGCCGACACTTTTAATTCTGCAATGTTTCAAGATGTTTCGATTTCATTACCTCGTCACGAAGTAACGCCACAAAGGACCAGACGAAACTGGAGCAGCAAATCTGGACTAAAGCACCTGAGAGACGTGTATGTAACATTTATTCACTATCTTTTATCCTTGTTGGGTCTTGTTTCACCTACAAGTTGGACCGATCGAAGTTTTGAACTAACTCTTTTGCTCCTTGTGTTTACTCAAGCGTTCCATAAAATATCCATCCAAACGTCTATAAATAACACAGAAAACATGCCTCAGGTGACACGTTCTAACAATTCCGCTATTAGTATCGATAATGACGCATCTGATTTGTGACTTCTCGTCAACTTTGTGCTATTTTTGTTTAAAAAAACGAATGTTACGTTTCTTCCAATTTTGGTCAAATGACAAATAAGCGTCAAGTCAGATGTACATAATACGTCATTATTGATAAAGTATGAGATTGCCCAAATATTTTATGATTGATTTGATAACCTTAAAGATGTCTTTCAAAGAATATGTGAGAATTAAGTACATAGGTTGTTGCTCATGGGAGATGTTAGCCACTAAAATACCTTAAATTTAGGGTTTGGTCAAAACAGTGAGAAGATGTCCTTACTTTAGGCTAAATAATAGGAAGAGATCGAATTAGAGAGTAAAAATAAATTACTGAGCATTAAGTTTGATAAACATAGAAGATGATAAAGTTGATTAGATTTGAAGTTGTCTTTTCTTCTTGTTGAACAGCCAAACCAAAGTCAGCTAATTAATTATGCAAAAATGAGTAGGTTTTGTCGTTTTTAGGGGGGGTCCCTGTAAATCCCAGGGAATTCAATATTGCGACCTTATTTTTTGTCGAGGTTAATATCTCACCACACCCATCAACTGTGCCAAGTTTGAGCGAAATCCGTGATTTGAGCATTATCACCTCCTGCCTGGTTCTCTCATGGACACACTCTTAAAGTATGTACTACTCTTGACTTCTATACTAACATACTAACCTATGCTCAGGCACTATGAACATTATTACAACTGCAATGGCTAGTTTGGAGTTTGGTTTCGATAGGCTTTTAGTTGACTTAGGGCCTGTGTACATGGAGGTGGGGGCCCTCAGGTAGGCGAGGTAACCCGCTTAGGTGGGGTAACCCGCCTGTCCATATAATCTATCATGTTAATTTGATCAGGTTCACATGATAGGTGGGGTGACCCGCCACATTTTACCTCACTTTCTGGGGTCCCCCACCTCCATGTAATAAGGCCCTTAAGTCAAACCTTATTTCATAATGCAAGGTGCAAAACTACTACCTCTATGTTCCCAAAAGCTCTAAAATATATACAATTGTACTAAACTATAAACCTTGCAATGGTATTTGCATTGTAATCAAACTGCAATTTGCGATTCAGAATCTCGTTTACGTGAAAAGTATGTTTTAGTTGTAGCCTTAGAGACTAATTAAGGAAGTAAGTTAACAGATTACCTAAATCTGAGTTAGGGAAATTATCTAATCCTGATGCTTCGTGTCGCAACTACAGTTGTATCATTTTCCGAGCTACCGATGAACTATGTACGTGATTGTGTGTATGTGTGTGTAGTGTGTGTGTGTTTTGTGAGTCACAAAAAATTAAAACCAGCGGGAAAAAAAAATAAGCTAAGACTGCCAAAGATGAACAGCTGAGCCAAACAAGTCAGTTCTCTTTTAATTCTGCTAGTCTGGGTTATGTCGTATGCTGCATGATTCACACGATACTTTAATATCTCTTCTTATGAATTCTTCTGATTATTTAATTAACTGTCAATTAGTTTCATTTATCTCGCAATGCTTTGAATTAAGAGCCAAATTAATACCAATGAATGAATGAAGAACTGTAACGTTTTGTAATCTTTTGCACGTAATAATTAGTTAAATTTAAACTAATAGCTTTTGCAATACTGTTAAGTAATTCCTTCATGGTCGTGCAAATAAAGTATTTGATGTTGGTGTTGGTGAATGGATTGACCCTCTACATTTTTCGCCAGGGACTACATCATTTGAATTCTGCGGAAAGGCTGTTTGGGTATTCCATGGTGTGTCGTTAGTGTAATACCTGTAACCGTAATGTATAAGAAACATAAAAATTATTAAAACACATATATTCATTTCAAAAGACTCCAGCTGGGTAAGTGGCATTTAGGTTCATTTTACTGACATGGAAGAGGGATCCTCTGGCTTTATCGTGAAGGAAGAGGTTTACTTATTTAAGTTTATCTCACCGCTAAAACTTTCCAATTATTTCCATCATAAATGAAAATCAGGGTGCACAGCTAAAACAGGTTTGAAACTTCTTTCCTTGACGACCTTTCGAATCTCGCTCTTTCCTCTTTGGTCCAAGTTTAGAACCAGTGTACTGCCGTACTTCAGTCAGTGTCCGCAAAAATCCCTCTAGTTACGGTCAAAACTCCATACACAGTCCACAATTTGTAGTTTTCATTGCTTTCGATCAATTCTCAGATCTAGGTCTCCGCCATAACATGAGTTTTATTCCGATTATCTTTATATCAAACAAAAACTACCTTAAGCTGTTTGTTTTGGTTTCATTTCTGGAATTCACATCCCATTATATTCAGAAAGAAAACAGTTTGTCAGCAAACCCTTACGTTCATATTGAGCGGTAACAAATAAAATAATATTAAATTATTTGTGCCTTCCTGATATCAGGAAAAAGAGAAAAGATTTAAAATCATTCTGTGTTACTGTAGGAATACGGGGCTTTAGAGTATTTTTTTTTTTATGCAAAGCCCACATATGCATAGGTTGTGATTTTTGACTGATAAGTACAGAAGTGGGGTCGAATAATTGTGTTGTTTCGTATCTTCGATGTTAAAAAGCGGTTGATTGATATTTTACCTCAGTCATAGTAAAATCTGTCTTCAGGTGTAGTCAATAATGTGGCTTTTAAGGGTAAATACTGCTTTTTATTTAGAACTTAAAAGGACGAAATGTACCCAAGTTGATAAAACTAAAATACAATAAGACCTGGCAGATTTCCTATGGCCCTAATTATCAGAAAGCAATTACCTTCACTTTTCTTTACCAAAGTGAAATGACACGTCATCCCCAATCAGCATAAAAGGTGCCCACTGCCTCACTTCAGAGAAACCGTTATTTCGCATCCACTTCATGGCCCGGTGAAGACATTCACTTGCACTTTCTCCTTGGACAAGGTTTTCGTAGAATCTTCTCATGAACTGCTCTGTTGCATCGTCTTGTAAGGCCCACAGTGCCACCAACACTGAGCGTGCACCCGATCCTAAGAATGCTCGAGCGATTCCAACAACGCCTTCTGTTTTGATCTGTCCACGTGCGGTATGGCAGCAGCTAAGGACCACCAGTTTGGCGGTTAGTCTAACTTGTGAAATGTCGGCCATTGAGAGTAAGTAGTCTTGTTCATGTGGAATCCCCTTAGTAGAGTCAGAAGGGGTAAGAGCAATTTCTCCTCTTTCGGCGTCACCATGAGCAGCGAAATGTACGAGACTTACTGAGGGTATCCCCTGAAGAACCGCCTGCTTTGTTGCTTGCTCTCCTATTAAAAGGTGAGATTCAGGTAGTAGTCTTGCTATCATCTCTGCTTCCGCTTTCGCGCCAGGCAATTTACAGAGTTTCCTTAACTCTCCCTTGAAATACACATCCGTCACACTTGGCTCACCCACAATCAATGCACCAGTTTCGCTGTGAGAGCCCGCTGGACTGTCCAGAATGAGCTTGAGAGTCGTCAAAGAAGGGACAATGCGTATCTTGAAAGTGTCTGATAAATAGCGGTTACATTTATCATGTAATGCTGCAAACGGAACTTGGAAGAAGCAGCGATCGGGAACAACAATGATTTCTTCAGATCCTTCTAGCAAGTCACTTACGGGAGCAATCAACATGTTGTAAACCTGAAACAGTGTTGGCGGTTCAGGGTCTGTGATTACTTCTTCCTCATCTAAAAGAGGACGCAAGGATGAGAGACTATCTTCCAGATTTGCTTCGTTTGTAAGTTGGTTGGCGTACGAGGAGAAGAGTGATCGGTCTTCGCATTGCTCTTGAGGTAAAAGGTGAAAATTTCGTAATAAGCTTTCCCTTTTAAAAAGGTCATCCACAGAGATTCCTCCGTGCTTGCTAACATAGCTTTTACAAAGTTTCGTTTTTTGGAAAGCTATCGACTTTTTCACAATCCAAAGAAATATGTCTTCACCATGGTAGGAAATGTATAGGCACGTTCTGTTACCACTGTCTCTGATGACTTTCAAGATGCCAGCAAACGATTCTGGGTTGAGGGATACTTCTTTCTCCACAAAATACCGATCTGATACTAGGTCTACTAGAGCTTTGGCTCTTCCAAGCTCAACAACGTGTAAAGCCTCATAGTGTTTCCCAGAAGCACAACACAGTGAACTAAACAGTCGATAGGGAGACGCGTGCTCATCAAAAAATAATATCTTGTATCGATCTTTGTTTGGTAGAAAGTTAAGAATTCTCTCGCACTTCTCAATGCTGGCACGGAGATTCGATAAAGCTTCATATGCGTTTCCTGTTAATGCTAAAGAACAATAACTTAGCTGTACGTGAATCGTAAGCTGCAATTTGATGTCTCCAATCTCCTTGCTAATTTGAATAGCTGTTTTAAAATATTCTTCCGCCTTGGCCCATTTTCCGACCTTAGCAAACACGCTTCCTAGGATTGTGTAGGATGTCGCTTCTCCGTGTTTGTCGCCAATTTCTGTCTCGATGGTAAGTGCTTTCTGAAGATATTTTTCAGCCTTGGCATATTCTCTGACAGAATGAAACACGCTTTTTAAGTTTGTGTAGCATGTCGCTTCTCCGTGTTTGTCGCCAATTTCTGTCTCGATGGTAAGTGCTTTCTGAAGATATTTTTCAGCCTTGGCATATTCTCTGACAGAATGAAACACGCTTCCTAAGTTTGTGTAGCATGTCGCTTCTCCGTGTTTGTCGCCAATTTCTGTCTCGATGGTAAGTGCTTTCTGAAGATATTTTTCAGCCTTGGCATATTCTCTGACAGAATGAAACACGCTTCCTAAGTTTGTGTAGCATGTCGCTTCTCCGTGTTTGTCGCCAATTTCTGTCTCGATGGTAAGTGCTTTCTGAAGATATTTTTCAGCCTTGGCATATTCTCTGACAGAATGAAACACGCTTCCTAAGTTTGTGTAGCATGTCGCTTCTCCGTGTTTGTCGCCAATTTCTGTCTCGATGGTAAGTGCTTTCTGAAGATATTTTTCAGCCTTGGCATATTCTCTGACAGAATGAAACACGCTTCCTAAGTTTGTGTAGCATGTCGCTTCTCCGTGTTTGTCGCCAATTTCTGTAATTATCCCCTGGTCTCCCTCCCACTCACCCGGAGACATCAACCACCAGTGAATCCGTTTGGGCATCTTTACTGAACGAGCGAGAGGACCCGAGGCCTCGAGAGGAGACCCCAGGGAGGGAGGGAGGGTGCTGAAATTGATGTTACAGCGAACGAGCGAACTGACAAGGATATAAAATGACAACTAGCGCCGTGAAGAAAACAGCTGACGAGCCGCGAGGGCCTGGGTCTAATTAAGTTATTCCTAAGAATATAAACAATTATCCCCTGGTCTCCCTCCCACTCACCCGGAGACATCAACCACCAGTGAATCCGTTTGGGCATCTTTATTGAACGAGCGAGAGGACCCGAGGCCTCGAGAGGAGACCCCAAACCAAGAAAGAGGCCCAAAGGATTCACAGAGGGGGGCGAAGTCAGAGGGGAAGCAGAGGGGAGAGAAAATAGATAACATGGCACGATAAGAATAAAAGGAGAAAGACATAAGCAAAGCGAATTATGAAAAAAACCATAACAATGAAATCTGTGCCAAAACAAAGAAATAAATGTGGGGAACTGGCAAAACGATGTCTGAACCGTAACAACTTAACGTGCTGAGGACAAAACGAGCCTGTCCGCCAAAGAGGCAGTGTCAATAACTATGCAGGCTACTAAAAGTAGACTAAACTATAACAGCTGAATGTGCTGAGAAATAACATGAGACAGCACAAGTCTGTCTGCCAAAGGCAGAGTCAAATAAAGCATGTAGGCGTCGGATCTCCAATCACCCTGGACTTTGATGAGCTCGGAGGGGATCCCGCACTGGAAGGCGAAGGTGGCACCTCCACGACGCAGGCTGTGACCAGAGAAATCCTGAGGATTGAGAGAAACCAAAGACGCCAAATACTTGATACTAGCGTTTAAAGAAGAGGCTGTGATACAGTCAAGGTGATGAGAAGCGGTGGTGTATGTGAAGAGCGGGAAGCCAGCCGGGGCTGAAACCGAGTCGAGTAACAATCGCAGGGCAGCGGTGGGACAAAGGGGAGATCCAGGAATACGAGGAACTGGTACCACGAGTGCTGTATCGCCGGCCTGCCGTGTTTTTGTCCGGGTGACTGTGAGGAGAGCACCTGAGGTGGCAAAAGTGATGCTGCCCCTGGACAATGTATGATGAGAGGAGAACTTGTCAAAGGACTGCGGGACGAGGTTGGCAGTTCTGAAGAAGGAGAAGAAGCCGACAAGCAGGGCACACCACACAGCTAGATGGGCGGAGTCGCGAACATTAAGATGGTGGTAAAATTGTAGCAAGATGGCTGGGGTCAGAGGTGCTTTCCGATGAGGAAGGTGAACCATAGACTTCTCCAAACCTTTTTGGGTAAGCTTGACATGGATGTCATCGAAGGCTGAAGTCTCGAAATGGCAAAACACGTGTAAACGCCGTAGGGCACTCAAGTAGTTGTTGACTGTGCGATGTGACTTAACGGAGAAGCCAAGCAGGGTGATAAACGCAGCGATGGTCGATGAGGAGGCTGGAAAGGGAGTGATGGAGTAAAATTGGCAGAATTTTAAGTAAGTGTTCCAGACGGAATGATAATTTCGCTTGGTAGAATCAGACAGAGCGAAGGCTTGAATCCTGGTGACGCAGGAGTGAAGGTCATCAAGGTGAAAACCTGCAACCAAATAGAGAGGTGATTACCATTGACAGTCAAAATGGAATAGGTCTGAATGACAAGTGTACTCTGTGAGGGTGTCATAGTGAAGAGAAGCGGCCTCGTAGAAGGTGTCTCGAAACTCAGGATGACTGTCCCAACGACTGAGAGCATCAGCAATGATGTTGGCGTAACCGGGAATATGGAGTGCTTGCAGCTCAAAATCGTGAAGGGAGGCGTAGAACCATAAGTCGCGTAGGCACGACTGAATAAAAGGCACACGGGAACGGCCAGTGTTGATAGCCAGCTCAGTGTTGAGGTTGTCAGTGCGAACCAAGATGCGTAGACCGCGCAAATCCTCAGACCACAGCTTGATGCTGACGGTGACGGCCAACATTTCGAGCGAAGCAATGGAAAGAGAGGCTGGATCAAAACAGGTCGGGAACGAGGAGTGGAAGAAACGGCCACAAAAGAAACCGCCAATACCGGTAAGGCAAGCATCAGTACAGAAGAAATGATCGCTTACTGGCCAAGGGGAAGAACGCAAAAGTGAAACACCATTGTAGACAGAGAGGAATTTGTCCCACCAACGTAAGTCGGACAGCATGTCTGAACTGGGCACGAAACGTGCGCGTTTTGTGGGAAGCTGGCGGAGTTCGTTAAGCAGACGCTGCATGAAAATCCGTCCAGGGCTGATACAAGCACAAAGGTAGGAAAGCTTGCCGATGAGAGACTGAAGGTCGGACTTAGTGGACCGTGGAGCGGCTAGCCAAGCACGTATGAGATCGGCGGTGTCTTGAAGTTTATCGGGAGGCACTGCGATGGTCAGTGTGACGGTGTCGTAAGTGAGGCCGAGAAAAACCATTCTCGTGGAAGGTGGACAGTCCTTGGACGGGGACGACTGAAGGCCTAAATCAGTGAACAGACGCTCCAGGTCAGAGAAGGCAAGTGAAGCGTCTTCGAAGGTGGATTCGGCCCCGCCGAAGTCATCGATGTAATTGATACAGTCATGGCCAAAGAAGGAGTGAAAGATGTGAGCAATCGCGTTGGTAGTCCGCTGACAGGCAAGGGTTGCAGAACGAAGACCAAATGGGAGGACAACGTCAAAATAAAAGGAGTCGCACCAGTGATAGGCAAGAAAGATGTAGTCTCTAGGATCCACTGGAATCTGTCTGTAAGCGCGTTTCAAATCTTTCTTGTAAAGGTAACACCCAGCGCCCTTGGAGAGAATAAGGTCAACAAAATCGGCGGAACGAGGCAGTGAAAGATGGAAAGGCTGATCGAGGTAAGAGTCTTTGGGAATTCCGTCATTAACAGAGGAGCCAAGAGGAAAACTGAGGTCCAGTACGACGCGCCTTTGGGTGCCATCCTTGGGGACAGTTAGCAGAGGAGACGTGCGGAGGGGGGCTGGGAAAGGATTGCACGTGAATGGCCCAGCAGTAGCAGAATGTTCGATCTCGGTAGATAAGAAGGCGTCAATAACATCCGGAAAATTGGTGGCTGAAGCATGGTTCGGGGGCTGAGATGAAACAGAAACGACGGAGTGACAGTTAATAGGCCATCCAAAGGCTAGGAAATCGGCAACAACAGAATCAGAGTAATGTTCGAGGTATGATTTCCAAACAGGAATGTTCAGCTTCGACGGAACAGGATTTCGAGTGCCAAAAGCGTTCGGGAGCGGAGACTTGGAGCAAA
Organism: Porites evermanni; assembly: GCA_942486025.1. Taxonomy (NCBI): domain Eukaryota; kingdom Metazoa; phylum Cnidaria; class Anthozoa; order Scleractinia; family Poritidae; genus Porites; species Porites evermanni. Next base: position 63,073 of record CALNXI010002306.1, on the reverse strand, counting down.
GAATGTGACGAATAACTGCGGCGTGCGAGTGTTCACGAGAGAGTAAAAGTTGGCCAGAAAATGCGGTAGAGGGAGCGGGAACAAAGTTGGGCTGCGAAGAAGGCGACGATAAGGCTGTTGAGGCGGGAGCAGGCGAAGAAACAGCGGGCGAAAACGTGCTGTTCGACGGGAGAGATGTGGGAGCTGGAGAAGATAGTCAATCGGCTGTGGTGGGCGGCGGAGGGCGAGTCGGGCAAGAGCCAATGGTGTGGTCTTTGAGCTTGCAATATGCACAAATGTGTTCGACGCCTTCCTGGTGCGAAGGGTTACTGCACGTACCGGTGCGGTTCCATTCGCGGCAATAGGTACGAGCTCGGCCATTGTTGTTCCGAAAGCCAGCCGCGTGAAAGGCGGGCGAAGTAGCCGGTTTGGATTGCAAGCGATTGGATTCTGTGATGTTGAAGCGCTCGATTTCGCTGAAATCGTCGCCCCAGCTTGCGAGGCCCGACTCGATGCGATCCAACACGGCAGCATGAAAGGACAGCACTGCTTCCCAGTCGTATTTGGACGCCAAACGCATTAAAGACATGAGGTGGTGCGACATGAGCGCTTGCTGAGGGGAAGGCTGAGCAGACAAGATATCGAGATAGCCATACACGAATTCTGCCGTCGATAAATCCTTAAACTTCTTCCGGGACAGACCGAAAGGAACGTGAAGATGAGGCCATTCTTGGGGGTTAACGATGCGTGTATTGTGGTCGAGTTGACCTTGGGACTTACCGGAGTTAACTCCTCCACGAACGGTCTCCAAAGAAGGAATGTTTCGAGGCGTGTTGGCGGCCGGGCTGGATGAAACCAATTCCCGAGCTCTTGATTGAGCTTCGAGCTCAAGGAGGCGAAGCTCCAGCTGTTGCTTTTCAATCTGTAGATTCAGCAAATGTAAGGAGGGGGAATTGCCAGGCGCAGAAGTAGAAGAAACCGGAGCTGTGGTCTCAACACGAGGCGTTGTGTGAACCTCGTGCGAAGGAGATTGGTCTAGCGATGGAGTGCCATTCGTAGCGCTGTTTTGCGGTCTTGCGAGGGAAGGCAAATCGTAAACGAACCCTGCAGGCAGCACAGGTACTCGAGTGCGACGTTTTCCGGCGGCTTGAGACATAATAAGAGGCTAAAAGACTGAAGAAACTGGAGCGAAATGCTGAAATTGATGTTACAGCGAACGAGCGAACTGACAAGGATATAAAATGACAACTAGCGCCGTGAAGAAAACAGCTGACGAGCCGCGAGGGCCTGGGTCTAATTAAGTTATTCCTAAGAATATAAACCTTGATGGTAAGTGCTTTCTGAAGATATTTTTCAGCCTTGGCATATTCTCTGACAAAATAAAACACGTTTCCTAGGTTTATGTAGCATGACGCTTCTCCGTCTTTGTCGCCAATTTCTGTCTTGATGGTAAGTGCTTTCTGAAGGTATTTTTCAGACTTGGCATATTCTCCGACAGAATAAAACACGTTTCCTAGGCCTATGTAGCATGTCGCTTCTCCGTCTTTGTCGCCAATTTCTGTCTTGATGGTAAGTGCTTTCTGAAGATATTTTTCAGCCTTGGTATATTCTCCGACAGAATGAAACACGTTTCCTAGGCCTATGTAGCATGACTCTTCTCCGTCTTTGTTGCCAATTTCTGTCTTAATGGTAAGTGCTTTCTGAAGATATTTTTCAGCCTTGGCATTTTCTCTGACAGAATGAAACACGTTTCCTCGGTCTATGTAGCATGTCGCTTCTCCGTCTTTGTCGCCAATTTCTGTCTCGATGGTAAGTGCTTTCTGAAGATATTTTTCAGCCTTGGCATATTCTCCGACAGAATAAAACACGTTTCCTAGGCCTATGTAGCATGTCGCTTCTCCGTCTTTGTCGCCAATTTCTGTCTTGATGGTAAGTGCTTTCTGAAGATATTTTTCAGCCTTGGCATATTCTCCGACAGATTGAAACACTTTTCCTAGGTTTATGTAGCATGACGCTTCTCCGTCTTTGTCGCCAATTTCTGTCTCGATGGTAAGTGCTTTCTGAAGATGTTTTTCAGCCTTGGTACATTCTCCGACAGAATGAAACACGTTTCCTAGGCCTATGTAGCATGACACTTCTCCGTCTTTGTCGCCAATTTCTGTTTCGATGGTAAGTGCTTTCTGAAGATATTTTTCAGCCTTGGTATATTCTCCGACAGAATGAAACACGTTTCCTAGGCCTATGTAGCATGACTCTTCTCCGTCTTTGTTGCCAATTTCTGTCTTAATGGTAAGCGCTTTCTGAAGATATTTTTCAGCCTTGGCATTTTCTCTGACAGAATGAAACACGTTTCCTATTTCTGTCTTGATGGTAAGTGCTTTCTGAAGATATTCTTGTGCTTCCTTGTATTCACTTCTTTTGTTGTGCAGTCTTGCTAGCACCAAGGCTGTGTCACTTTCTTCCTCTTTTCTCTTACTTTTACGAAGTAGGACTAAAAACTTTTTGCCAGATTCTATAGCCGTTGAAAGTTTGTGAATAGCAGCATACCCATTACACTGCCTTTGGTACAGCACCATACTCACTTCTCTGGCAAGGTCATTTTTTTGTTCTAAGTGTTTGTTATTTAGGATTGTTAAGCACTCTTTCCACAGCACGATAGCTTGGACAAATCGTTTAGTTTTCGAAAGAAAATCTGCAGCAATCATGCCGGCGTAAATCATTTGTAGAACCTTGTCCATGAGGGTCTTGTCTAAAACATATAAGGGTAAAAACAAGAACAGAAAAATTAGCGAATAGCTATATGGAAGTAGAGTTATCAAGTTTATATCTTGAGAAAAAAATAAGAAAGGCAGTTCGAAATGTTATAATGATTTAGCCTGTAAACAGCCTCTCTGTTTGGGAAAAGGGTGAACCTTTCCCCAAACAGAGAGACTGTTAACAGGCTATAATAATTAGCCTTTGGCCGTTTAGAAATAGGTAGAAAACATTTTTGTCTTATGAAAATGTAAGCTTTTTATTCTAAATATAAATAGCCTGCAGTGCAGGCGTATTTTGCGTGGGCGAAAGCTTGTTCATGTTCGTATTGTTGTAGCCGCCATCTTTGATTTTATGACCGAGGAAGATTGGGGAGAGGAAAAATAGTAACCCCTAGGGTGATGCGCGGGCGAAAGAAGGAAAGAGGGGAGGGGGAGGGGAGAAAAAAAATACGCCTGCCCGATATCATTGTTCTTTTGGGAAACTCCTTACAATGGCAAACGGAGCTCCTGATTGGTGCAGCATAGGGGAATTAGATTGATGCCTGCCAATTAACTGTAAGTCTATTGTTGGTTTTCACATGACGTCACTAAAATTCAAACTACAAAACTATCGAGTCTACTTAGATTTTACTTTCATGGTGTATAAGAGCAGCTGAAAATTAGTTTTCAAACAAATTTTCGCTTCAAAAGGGTTGTTTGTTTTGTAACAGAGTACGCTTGAATTTCTAAGCTTTTGCTTGACGCAGCATTTACATGACGGCCAAGAGAGCTGTCATTTAGGTTAAAAAGTGTCTTTTTTCGAGGAATTTTGCTATCTAAACAGTTAAAGTGTTGGAAAAAGTATTACTTTAATGTTTATGCGTTCCTCTAGGAGTAAATTCACGCTTTTGTATCAAAACTCGTTAACAAATGTTTCTGTTGGTTTCCGTCCGCTATGTTGGAGCTCATCAGGATGAGCTCCAGCATGGCCTCTCCATACAAAGCTCTATAAATCTGGCTAAAACATTTCCTCGGATATCTCGTATACGAACTATTCCTTCGACCCAAATCTTGGCGAGGGTCTTTGTATATTTACCTCCTTTTATTTCCCTGATGGACTTTATCTGTCGAATGGTTTTGATTTTTATTTTTGATCTATTTTGGATGGCGTGACACTGAAAACCGGCAACATTGATTATTCCGTTTTCGTTTGCACGGAACTGCGGGAAAGAATTATTCTGAATTCAGAAATGCCGGACGTAAATTCGAATTTTAACTCCTGCTGTCGAAGCAAGTCTCTTGGAATTGGAGCTGCTGGGAATGTCGCGTGTATAACGCAATAAGAAAGTCAAAGCGATTTCTACACTGGCATCAGGACAAGATTTGCTCGCAGTGCTAAAACCTACACCACTTTTACCTCATGCCAAAATACTGATTGTTCCAATACGTTTTTTCTGACGGGTAGATTATGCTCTGGAGGGTTCAGTTCCTCAGTCCATGTTTGGACTGAGCAGATGTGATTTTCTCGTCTCTCTTTCCGCCCTCTCCCCGCTCCCTTCGACTCACCCCATTTCCTCCTCTCTTCGGGAGTTTGAACATGGCGCTTTCGCGAGCAAAAACATTCGCGTATCCGAAGAAAACGCCTGCACTGCAGGCTAAAATATAAACTGATTTGGTGAGGTGTCTTTTCATATTCAAGTCTATAGTAGGTGTATTTGCAGTCTTGTATTTACAAAAATCCAGTTTTTAGGTTTCATTGCTTTTTCAAAATCAAAGTAGTTCCTGTGATAAAAGTTTGAGTTAGGAACAACTATGACAGGAAGAAAGAACTCATTCTAAACAGTTTCATCCCATACACAACAAGACCCCCACAATGGGGGGTCATTGGCCTGTGACTGGGCTTTTTTAAAGCCAGGGCTGTATATAGTAACTTCTACAGTTATGAATAAAAATACCTACCAAACAAGAAACGATTGGCGTTGTTTTTAACCAGGAGTTTCCACAACGCACCTGCTTCCCATAATATAACATGACAGTGTCACGTGACCGATTAGATCTAACCGGAAATTCCAAAAATTATGGCCTTTCTAGGGTCAATTTTTGGGGTTTTTAATACCTTTGTTTCTGTGAAAGTGGGTTGTACCAAGTCAGTTGATAGTATTATGCTCTGGTTATTGATCTGATTGGTCAGTTATGTCGCAATGTTATGTTTCTGGCAAGGTAAGTTAAGTTTCAGTTTTATTTCTGACGGATATTGCATTTAAAGCCCTTCTAACTATCGGTATCCAAGTGAAAACGTTTCTGTTTACTTAGCGATCTACAGTAGATAGTATATTCCTTTCTTGTAAGGAGAGACCTTTAGCTACCTTTCACACGTAGGGAGAGAACTGTAAAAAGTTGAAGCTTTTCTCGTGGGGACCGTGGGAGGCCATTGTTTCTGCAGCTCGATCCCGCGCAGGCTAACTAAACGGATTTGTCACATGTGCTGACATTTTGAGTGTTAGCCGATTCACGGGTACAATATATTGAGTTCTCAAACGTCATTTTTAAATTCTGTTTGGCGGCCAATTTACTGTTCGGGATTGTTCCGGATAAGTCTCAGTTTCTGTATTTTACATTCTCATGAATTGACACCTGATCTGATCACCAAGTAGAAATTACAAAAACATAATAATAATAATAATAATTTATTCATTTATAGTGCGCTTTTTAACATGCTAGGTGATCAAAAGCGCATTACAACAATAAATAACCTAAAAACTATACAAATATTAAAAGTATACAAATATATTTAATATTCGGAGGCTAACAGGAAGAGCGTTCCATAAAGTGGGCGCAGCCACACTGAAGGATCTGTCACCAAATGACTTTTTCATTTTTCCTGACGGATGCTTTAATAGAACACCTTCATTAGAGCGCAGCAAATAGCGCGTATTAGTCTCAGTATGAATTAAATCAATGATGTAACTAGGTGCCATGCCATAGAGGGCTTTGAAAGTAAGTAATAAAATTTTAAAATTAATTCTATATCTTACTGGTAACCAGTAACATAAAGAACAAGAAGACGCCCGAAGGTGTTTACGCGGGATGTGTTGTTGTCAGAAAGAATTTTTTCGGTATGTTGAATGGCGGCAATGGAAAGTTGAGTAGTGTAACAACAAGAAATGTGTGCAGGAGAGACGGAGATGTTCTGTTAAGGACTAAAGACCCGTGCAAACGGAACAACATTGTTGGCCAACAACTCCCAACTTTGTTGGATGTTACTGATGTTGCGTCCGTTTGCACACCCTGTTGCATGTTGTTGGATGTTGTTGCGCAAAGATTGAAACCGGTCAAACTTTTCAGCCAAAAACTTCCAACATTTCTTTTGTTCCGTGATCGCCGAAGCGTAGCGCAATAATGTTAGATCCGTTTGCACAGCTCTTCCAACATTGTCTGGGCCGGCGCACACTCATTACGCATGGTTTACAAAGACTTATGCGTTGTATCCTTCCCACGATGCACTGCAGGTCCCAACATTGTTGGGAGTTGTTGTGTCCGTTTGCACACCACTGCCAACATGAACGCAACAACTCCCAACATTGTTGGCGCAATAATGTTGGGCGTTGTTGCGTCCGTTTGCACGCAGCCTAATACACTATAGAAGATGAGTTACACGCAAGGGTTCCTTTGCTACGTGAAACAAAAGTTACATCAATATTACCACCATATATGTTAAGAGTATGGGGTAGTTCACTAAAATTTGCATTCCCTTTACTAATTTCCTCAAAAAATGCACTTCCACATTCAACAATACCATGTAATGTATCACATACCGCTTCCAATAACTAAAGGGCTGCAAGGTTGCGCTCTAGGGAAAATTTCAGGAAGCCCTTTGGGCTCCCAAGCAATTTAACCTAAAAGATCAAGATGGCCACGCAAATAAAATTTCCAGGGAGCCCTTCGGTCTCCAAAACATTTTAGCTGGGGTGCCCGGGCCTCCAAGTTGTTAGCCCAAACAAATAAATCAGTGAGCTGTTAGTTTATTATTAAATATTAAATAAATTATTTCCTAAACAAGTCAAGCAGCATTTTGTGAATATTTTTTTCATAAAAATTCACATCCTTTAACCTCCTGAGCGTCCGAAAAAAAGCCCGCATTTTGTTTTCGCGCCATATGAGAAACATGGGCAACGCCGCCGAATATTTCATGTTTTTTAAATGGAAAAGTCATTCTGGTCTGTTTATGTATTTTTTACAAAAATTTTTGGGTAAAAAATAAGGGCACTATTTTTTTTACTAACCATTTTTATTTAGGTTGAAAAGAAAATTCGCTCAAGATTGACTGAGAAAAAACTGACTTGTCACGACACGAAAGACACTTTATAGATTTATACCCGATTCTAAAACAATCACAGAAGTCGTCTCTCTTTTTTTATACATCGTATTTTGCTGGAATAACAATCTTAAGTTATGTTTTAGCCTCGCAGACACAGCGGTAAAAAACAGGTAAAAATATTTAATTAACATAAAAGAGTGACTCCCGTGTTTATTCAGCGATTTTTTAAAATACAAAACTATTGTTTTACGTCGCCGACCGTACTTTACGCCTGTCAGAGCAAAAGTAACAATTTCCTTTGAAAAACTAACTAATGAACCATTCTAATTTGAAGAAAGAATTTCAATGTTATTTTGAAAAGCTGTGCAGTTTGTCACGTTAATAGTCAAGGATTATGTTACATGTGAATTCACGTGCAACGACCTTTCAACATCAACGCGTACCCGCTGCCCGTCTTAAAGTTTTTTTGATAGACATGCTACATATTGCTACACTGATACAAGTCGACCTCAAGAGTTTCTTAGCCAGCGGAGCGTTCTTTTTAGGCCGCGAAGCAAACGAGCGAGCCGTGACGACTTCGTAAGTAATAAATTCTAAACATTCTAGCTTTTTGACTGTAAATCAAGAAACCAGTAAGCTCAGTTTTCCCTTCTTTGCTAACGCAGTATCTGTTTTTTTGCTTGTGCAATCCAACCTGACTTGCACGTGATTCGAAGTTGCAGCCAATAAAAATCACAAATTTTTCGGGACGGGCTCGGGATACGGAAAAGGTAAAAAAACAAGCAAATTAATACGAAAGGAATGCGCTCCCGAATTTAAGACGCTGGCTGACTACGTCATTCCGCGTAAAAACAAATCGATCGGTCACGAAAAAATACAGCCGTGTCATTGTCATTGTATTCTCAACCAATAATTTCGCCGGCTTTTTTTTAGCATTTACAACAGTACAGTTGAACCTCTTGACAAAGGCCACCTTGGGGACAGACAAAAAGTGGCAGTTGTAGAGAGTTTGAAACAACAGTGTGTATGGACTATCCACCAAAAAAAAGTGGCTGTTGTAGAGAGGTGACCGTTACTTGAGATTGGACTTCACTTCTAATCTTTGTGTTAAAAGCACACAACATATTTTCTATGAAAGAAAATATAATCTCATAGTTGTACAGTCAGACCTGCTTTTTTCACTGTTTGCTTACAAAAATTTTGCTGATTAGATCCATCAGGATTTGGCACCTTTGTTTAATACCTTGGCCCTTGCTATTTATTTACAATTTTCTTTGTTTATACTTTTTTGTGCAGAAAACTAAAAGAATGGAGATAACTGATTGGACAAAATTTTCTCAGGATTGATAGAAATAAACGCAATACCGGTGATTTCAGAATGTCTAGTTTTTTAGTTTAAATTTTCCGGGGAGCATGCCCCGGGCTCCTCTAGATAAACTCCGATTTCGCCATTCGTTGAACTCGAGCTACGCGTGAGCTAGACCTACAAATGAATGTCAATAAAAAATAGAGGGTGCCAATGGGGTTAGCAGTTAACTGATATTTGGCCAAAACAAAAACAGTATTTAACTGATAATTGGTCAAAAAAATTAGTAGTTAATTGAGAAATGAAAACTTAACAGTTAAGTGACATTCTATTAATTCTACTGAATACGATCGTTGATGTTAATGAAAGCAACAAAGTCTTGCAAACAGAATTGCTATTTTTCTGACTTTTTCCTGTCCCGCTGATGACCCGCTGCACATTAACCCATACCATTATGAGCAAACGGCACCAGAGCAATACGCGGCAAACAGAAAGCGTCCGTCATAGAGCTGGTTGTAGACAACTCAACGAATAATGACAGAATAATATTTGCTAAAGGAAAGTGAAAGTTAAAAGCTAACCAAAATTAGTAGTTAACTGAGAAATGGCCAAAAAAATAAAGGATTAAATTAACTGCAAAAACTGTGGACGAAGATCCTGCTAGTTGTAAACGTTGGATCTCTAGAAAAGAGATCTAATCAGACAAAATATCTGTAAACCTGAAGAAGGCTGGTATGGCCAGCCGAAATATTGTTATAAAAAACAATACACGTTGTTTTAAATCAGCTTTGCAGTAGTCTTTGACGTTGTTTTAAATTAGCTTTCCAGTACTCTTTGGACTTCTCGTTCTTGGTGCCAAAAAAATAGTGGTTAACTGATATTTGGCCCAAAAATTAGTAGTTACCTGAGAATTAGATACCCCCATTAGCACCCTGAAAATAAGCTCCGCAGTCCTTGGGTCCATCTTAAAGATAACTGAGAAGAAAAGTTGCTCCTACGTAATGGTCAACAGCTTATGCCGGACTTTTATAATTTTTAAACATGATCACTAAATAAGCTCACAATAGAATAATAAAAAATAACAACAACAGCAACTGACAACATCCAGCACACTTTGCTGTTACAAAACTCTTTTTGATCAGTATACCCCTGAGTTATCCAAAACACTGTCCAAAGGAAGAGCAAGCAATAAGTCAATAATTTTTTGGTCAAGAATCCTCCGATTGGAGTGCTGTAGCGGTTCATGTTTTGAGAAGACCGTTTATCAGCGGTTAAAATGTATTAATTTGTTAGTTATAACTTCCAACAACACCCGTATTAAAAAAGAGCTGCAGTCACCCATAAATTGCCAACGGAGGTCACTAAGTAGCCAAAAAATAACTGTTTGCAGAATGATTCAGTCAAAGACACAGAAATAAATTGTTTGTGCTTCAAAATTGCATCACTCCCTTCAAAAAATACTTATTCATCCCTTACCGGAAGTTTCACATTACGGTACTTCAGGGAATGGTCAGTGTCACAGTCAGGGCTGTGAGGGCTGTGTGTAAGCTTATCCTTGATGTATCAGTGATAGGATAGTTCGCCTTGTTAGGATATGGTCGAGCTTATGCCAATGTTTTGGGTAAGGTAAATCGATCAGATTAAGGAATCACTATCCCAGTAAAAATGAAGCCAGAGTGGTCGATGTGTCTCTTTTAATGTATATACATGCGTCTTTCTTTAGGTGTATTTTATTTACCTTTTTATGAGTTTGCGTTATCTGATGAGTCTCTACTCCTATGTAATAATGGTCAACTACACTACCACATACAGTCGAAAAAATATACGTCAACGTCTTTTTTTGGGCGACATTATTAGTAGTACAGTAGAGATTAAATTTGGCCTCTTTTTGCGGAGGAATATCATTAACTTGCAGGGGAATCGCACCTCGATGACGTCATAGGCTTTTGTCTTTATCGCATGGGTAAGATGACGTCATGCACTATTTTTAAGTGGCTTAACCCGTTGGACGCCACTTTTGAGGGGGAGCCTATTGAAGAGGGGTGGGCAGTGAGGCTTATCGTAGACTGGAGCTATTTTAAAACAAGAGAGGCAATCCTTGATGGTTAATTTTATTTCACAAACGGTTTAGTGAAAAACTAAGCGAAGGATATGATAATTTTGTGTTGGGCACTTTAAGTATCTTGCTCGGCCGTGGTTGACCCACAGCAGGAACTCCTGGCTACTGGGAGTCCGCACAATCCCTGCAAGAGCAGAATTTTTGTTAGACTGCAAAACAGTCCGTATTTTTGCGTGTTCAAGTACGCGCGAGCAGTCAAACAAAAGGTCTGGAATGAGGCTGAAAACAGAGAGCGAGACTGGGGAGAGACGCCTTCGGGCGTGTGAGGCTTCGCGCGCGTAAGACTTTTTCGCCACGCTTTACTGTTTTCTTTACTGATTTGAGAAAAAAAAAATGAATGTTTTGCAGTCTAAATTTTTGTTTTTAAAGTACGTAATGTTAGGTAAGTATATCGATGTATATTAAAATATTAGCACACTTCCATGAAATATAAACGTTAGAGTGCTTTGGTGTATTGTCCGGCAAGGGATGCTTGAAGAACGAATAAACTGCACCTTGTCATCATTGCTGAAAGAACTAGGGGAGAAAGAGTAACTAATTAACTAAAACTCGTTCACACTAATTGTACAAAGCAAGAATCAGCAAGTCCTCCCACGTGATGTCTATTTCTTTCTATCTTCATAAAACGGCCTATATCAGGTTATTGTTTGATGCAGTTTTAACTAATTTGAAATTTTTATATAGCTCTGCGCACCATAGAAAACGGGAAAGGCCTCGTATGGCATTGGCTATATAACGTGGAGCCATACCGTTCATGAGTTTAATCTTGAAAGCCCATGAAGTTATCAGGTTTACAGCACACATCTTTATTTTCACAACATTTTATCGTTAATTAACCTTAAGGCTCTCTTTGCAAAAGCCACTTTAGATCGAAAGTGACGAAATCTTTCGCTTATGAGGCAGAATAATTCACGGGACTGTTTCTCTTGTAAAGAGCTCAAAAACAAAATGTATCATGAGAAATCCGCTATTCTTCTAAAGATAGTATGGAGATAACTGTTACGTCCGATTCTATTAGAGACAATTTGATTTTTAATAATGTATCAAGCAGTGCTCTTTCATCAAAAGCCGCAAACCGCAAACAAATTGGAACAAAATGTCTTCAACAACCCGGTGGTAAAGAGGTATGTTTCTTTTTTTCATGCCTGATCCCACTGATTTGATTGGCTTAAACTTTTCCTCTGGTCACAGTTAAGTTATAACAGCGCATAAGGAGAGTCTAAGGATACCTGTACAACTCTACACAGGCGTGATTCTCCTCTGTTAGATCGAGTTTTGATACAAGAAAGATTAAAAACTGTAAACAAACCTGAAAATACCTAAACGCCCGAAGACCCTTGAAGGAGGCTATTCACGCAATATTGTGCTTGCTTGGCGTTTTTACTTGATATTTCAGTTTCTGTGAAATAAAAGATTTATCATGATTAGAAAGACACACAGAGACAAGTCAACATCACTTCTGCTACGTGAGCCTGCCATACCATTTTTGAAGTTGACACGTTTTACTGCTCAGATTTGATCTTTCTTCTTACCCTTTTATCTGTGCATGTAATTGAAGCTTGAAAAGCAGGTTTGGGTGAAAAAATCATTCGCTTATGACAATGATTCACCCGTTACTTTTTATTCCGTAAAGAACTCTATGAAAAGTGGCAAACGCGATTTTATATTTGCAGAGTTAGCGAAGCTGGTAGAAAGTGTTCTCTGTTATTCCTTCTTTTCATAATGTTATGGGTGAACGAAGTAGTAGAATAATGAGTGGTATGATTTTTCTTGATTTTTAATGCCATCAGCTTGAATGGTCGATAAATCTATTAATCCATTTACTTATCAAAAAGTATATGAATATACACTACAACTATATCAAATAGAACATCAAAAGTCTTGTAGCTTCTTGAATCGCTATTATTCTTCCACTTCTGAGAATTTATAAAATCTATAATTTGTAAGGAATAAAAAACAAATCTGTACTCACAGGAATTCTGATATGTCCACTGGAGTCAGTTGAAACCTGGTTCGTGGAGGCTCAGTTGTGGGGTGTGGCTTAGCGTTGCGTCAAGTAAGGAAATTTATAGTATGACGTCAAAGTTCGAAAATGAAGCAATTGATCATTGCTTTTTAAATGTATAATCGACAATGAGGCTTAAAATAAATTTAAAAAACAAAAAACAAAAAACAAAAAAAAGAAAGAAACCAAACTATAGTTACCGGTTACAGGGGTTCGGACATTTCTAGCGCAATGATATGGTGAGAGCTAGTCCAGTCGTGGAAGCACAGTTATGTGGGTTTAGCCTATGCTTATAATAAAGATAAATAAAGCACAGCATGGCGTATCATAGAATGAAGCCAAGGTTCGAAAATGAAACAATTGACCATTTCTTTTTAAAAGCTGATCAACATTCTGCCGGTTATGGTAATTAGGCTTAAACTCGAAATTATTAATAGGGACCATCCTAGAAAGGAAGCTTGTACCTTCCGACATTTCCCGGCACTGTAATGGTGAAAGCTAGTTCTAGGAAGGTCTGTTATGAGCGTATGGCTTAGCTATCGGCTTCTATTATTTTATGAAGAAAATATACTGCTTGACGTCAACGTTCGAAAATGAAATAGAATTGAACTTTTATTTTTGAAAACTGATCAACATTATGTTGACAAGGGTAAGGCTTGGGTGAAAAACGATAATGGTTAATAATATCCTTGACAGGAATTTTAAGAATAAGTAGCCAAATCGGATTGAGAATCAAACTTGTACCGCTGCTAGATGAGACATGCGGGAGATTGTGTAGTTTTAAGTGTCATCGTGTGATTAATAGCCCGAACTAACAAACAATTGTTAGAATAGTTTAGCTCCAAAAATTTCTAAAAAAAAGGCGTGAAACAACTTAAAAAACAATAAAGACGTGAAAAATTGAAAGATATATTTTGAGAGAGACTGAGACTGCATTTCGAGCATTTTGAAATACTGGATATTTCTCAAACTTTTAATCTTCAAATGTAGTTTTTTTTTTGCAAATAGAGTACTTTATTTAACAATTTTTTAGAATAACAATAAATGCGGGATGTCACTATTGAAACGAAAAAAAAGTAGAAAGAAAGTTGTAAATCCGTGTTATTCGCAAGGTTCTTAATGCATAGTTTTTGCATCCTGATCGTTCAATAGTGTACCAAGTTCAAGCTTCCTTGGGTGTTTCTTAGAAACAGATCAATCAAAGACTTTTTCTTTAGATCAATGCATGTTAGATAGTGGATGTGCTGATTAGCCAGTGAAGAGTGCCTCTCTTGTTCCGCGAATACTACTTTTTGGCCCCATACAACAGCTGATATTTTAAACTCACTATTCTCAAAGACAAAGGGCCACAATGAAGCGAAAAAGGATTCGAGATTCACCCCTTGCAATTGGCTCCCGTAAGTAACCTGCGTTGGAAGCGTTTCCGTGCGGTTTCGGAGCAAAGAACGAGGAATTAGAGTCAAAGACCGCGTGAAAATCAATTCTAATTAATCGAAAAGCAAAGTGTTACCTTACAAACTTTTTTTCGCGGTTTGTGTTCACAGAAGTTGCTTTCTTGGCGGAGAGGAGCGAATGTGCAAGTAACTTCAGGCGGCTTGAGTTTGAGCCTAACTACGTTGGCATTCAGTCTTACAATGATAACGAAAACTGGCTACCACAGCTGTTTTGATGGCTATACAAGTGGTAGGGTATTCTGCAGTTCGGCCGTTTTCTGAAAGGAGACGACCTTATTGTGTACCTCCTGAGCAAGAACAAAAACAACCACTTCTCTCTTCCAGTGAAGGCCTGGGAAGACAATTACTGATTTCAGAAGCCTTGTTTACTAAGAAGAGTCCTCCAAAAAACAGTTTGCTTGGAATTCTGATGTCTACTTGTTTCAATACAAGAAGAGAACAAGAAAGTCAGGACAAGTTCCAGCTTGATTCTGGAGAGAGAATTCCGTCGGCAAGCAAGCGAAGGCTCCGCTGTGACAAAACAAGAGAAATCTCGAGCGGAAAACGGAAGGAAAGTTTGCCGCAAAGCCACGTTTAGAAAAATTGCCCTGTTTGGCGAAATTATGGCTGTCATGACTAGAGTAAACAAGAGGAAGAGAGTTTAAAGCTTTGCTTCTAGTGTTAAGAAAGCAGGTAAGTAAATCATCTTATTCATCAAAATGATTTCTTTTACTTGCTTTCTTAACACTAGTGTCCTTCTTCCAGGAAGAAAAAGTACTGTACTTGCGATTCCAACTGTTAAGAAACAACGTTTTGCTAAAAAAAAAAAAGGGTGCAGATCACGAACAGACTAGGTTGTAAGGGGCATACCTGACTGTAAGCCAGTGAAGCATGGGTTAAAAGATTTTGGGGTGACTTTTTTTTTCGAATTGCCAAATTGAAAAAAAGTCACAATTTCTTTTTGTGTGTTTTCATACTCCAAATGCTTGCCGAGAGTATCACTGATGGCATGCAGCTCCTCAAGACAGAGAACTGCTGCACTGCTGCACTCCTTCACTCTAGTTTTACATTTAAAGTATGGACAGATGTCACAAGACTGTGCACTGGCAGACAGGCGATGCCGAGTCTCGCCCCGTCTTAGCTGTAGTAACTGTCTTTGTGTCAACGTCTACTATCAGAGTAGAGACTCTCTCTGGGCTCCCGCTTCTACACGCGTACAGTTACACGAGCATCGATATAGACAAGGTGGTTCAGGAGTTCTGCACCAGGATACCCCGCAGTTTGGCATTTGAATTCTGAACACATGTACGGAAACCTTCCTTGAGCCAAAAGGACAATCTCGGCCCCAGTGCTTACCCTTTTGACTCCGCGCGTAAGCTCTTCCTCCCTGGCCTTCATGCGCAGAAGAGCTCTGGGGTCGATATTGCTCCTTTAACTGTTCATTCGTCCTTACATTCTATAATGCCACTCTGAAACAGCTTACGTAAAGTGATTGTAACTTAACTTAAGTTACTTTCCGGCCTGTAAAATCCCGGGTCTGACGCCAGTAGAATGACTGTCAGGATCGCTTGTCCAGAAGTTGGTTCCAGCCTCCCAAACAAGAAGATATAGAACAAAACTCTTTTTACTCTCGTTTTCTTGATACGTATTGTTAAAGGGACGCGATCACGGTTATGCGCATGCGCGCCGTTTCTCTCTTCAGAATAAATTTGTTGGGTCAACACTAAATTCGAAATCGCCATTACTGGTACAATCATTAAAAATCCTTCGTTTTATTCGGACATCCGTCGCTTTGGATGGCCTAGTTATACTTCGGTAGTGGTGATTAACGTGTGGTTGTGTTGTTTGACTGGTTACGTTTTAAAAGCACGCAAAAAATAATGTTTTGATCATGGACGTTCAGAAGAGCATCGATCGTGTCATTCTGGCAACAGGACGTTCTCAAGAGTCTTTGGAGATAGAGAAGCTTAGCCGATCGATCTGGTATGGTTCTAGGAGTAGTGTGTGGCTTACGAAAGGAATACACGACACTTGGAAAGTGGTTAAAGGCATGAGTTCGTTCAACGTTGATTTGAGTTTTTACTCCGACCTGTAGTTATACCACAACAGGCCGGGCGATCTTCACCGATCTGGTACACTTGAAATGTTCCTTGTATCTGTGATTTAAGACCGTGTATGTTTAAGAATTGATGTTTTTAAAATAAATTATTGTCTGAATATTATTTTTATAATCTAGTTTCTTTATGTGTTCTACTCGATAACATTTGTTTTGCGGAACACTGACCCGATGCAACGCGAATGAATTTGTTCATTTGCTGATAAGCAATTTCTGCTCAATTAAGGATAATTTTTATACTCATACGTTGTGTGTTTTTGTCACCTGTCAGGCGCTATTTGTAGGTATTTCTGGGTTTATATAAGGCGAACTGATAGAACATTAATAAAATGTTTGTTTACAAATTTTGTTTGCCGATCGGTGACTGCTTTGTTGGCGTGAGTACGACCTCGTAAAAATACACGTTGGCAAATGTTTGTTTCAAAGCAGGACAGGCCTGTAAATCTTATTCTTATTGGCTGCAACATATATCTGAGGAGTAGCAAGGAATAAACTTGAATTATGGGGAAATATAAAATCAAACCAAATGCCCGGAAATTCTCTCGCGTCGCGAACAATGAATTTGAATTTTGTAAATTTACTTGCGTGCATCTAACTCGCTTCCCATTGGTTTAAAAACAATCAGCTACTGTCAGAAGTCACACATACGCATTATCGTGAACCAATTCCTTTAATTATGGATCCTATTTTTTTCCCGTCGATTTATGGCCGCGTGCTTCACAGGCGGCCCAGACGTAGTATGTGTTCAAATGAATATATTAATATTCACATGGACAAAATAGGATGAGTCGTCGAAACTCCCATGAACTAAAATAATCCAAAAGTCAAAATATAACAAAACAAAGCTAAGATACCCAATGACGATTTCCTCCTAAATGCATTGAAAACACATTTAAGGCTGTCCAGAGTACTTTCAAATGCATTATAAGCGGAGCTACTACATAAATTTAGTCAGGAGGGCTAAAAGCGAAGCTCTTCATAATATTTATAGTTTGCTGATACTAAACATAAAATCGTGTAATGCTAAGCGGAGAAGGCAACGAGACAGGGGCACCCAACAACGGTTTCCTCAAATACATTGAAAACACTTTTTAGCTATTCATAAATTACTTTTAGCTCTATAGAAATGCATTCTAAGAGGCGCTATCTAGAGCAGCTTGAGTCTTTTCTTTTTCAGATTCCCTCTTTCATCACATTTTTGAATCCAAAAATTTTAGGATTCCTTTTTACTCGCTACGAAAAATAGCCTAGCCCGGGGAGTGAAATGTGAAAAATTAAACTTCAGAAAATCGTAGGGAATTTATTAGCAACATTAGATGAGCTTCGAAATTTGTACATGAATGGAGTGGTCATCTAGAAATTTTTAGCCAAGTGAAAGAAACTTCTAGGCAAAATTTGGTTCTCCGAACAGACATTTTACAGAAAGCAGTCGTTGGATGCCCTTGACCAGAACTGTGAAAAACAACAATAGGTCTAATTGCAGCACACTTTCTTGTACATTTCCTTGCCGTTGATTTGCATGACTGCAACGTGAAACGTCCAGAAAACTTCCTAGTTTTCACTTTTTATGGAGGAAATGTGGTACATGTTCTTGTTCACTTTTTCCACTGCCGCTCATTTTTTTTTTGGCTCCGCTATAAAATTCGTATCTGTTTCGGTGATCCTACGGCAAATTAGATCTTTTTGAAACTTACGAGGGCTTTAATATTATTTTCCCAATTGATTAACCTAGAAGCAATAGTGCCATCCCTCCCATAGCAAGTGCTGTATTGTTGCGCGGACGCGGTCGCTAAGCTTCATTTTCACGTCGCGTATTAAACCTGGTAGTTTGCGGTCACATCGAAGCGTAAAGGTCAACAGTGTTTATTGATGAGCGAGCGATTAATTTGTAGTTGCGATGGGTTTTCTGGAGCCAGCGAGCAAGAAGCAGGAGCACACGTTACCTGCAGATTAGCCGATGGCAATTTGGAGCGGATTCGTCGATTGTTCTCGAATTTATAGCCCTTCGCGTGAAGGCGCGTGGAGATGGTCCGTTTGTTTTGTAGCCGGCCTTTAATTCTTCTTTAGTGGATAGTACCTACAATTGCAAAACTCAACAAAATGCCTCTTTAACCGGCCAGGATAGACAAGGATACGTTTAGTTAAAGGTATCTTAGCTTTGTTTTGTTATATTTTGACTTTTGGACTATTTTAGTTCATGGGAGTTTCGACGACTCATCCTATTTTGTCCATGTGAATATTAATATATTCATTTGACACATACTACGTCTAGGCCGCCTGTGCTCAAAGTTCCTATTTTTGGCGTCCGAGTCTTCTTCTTCAAAAGACGTGTGTTACTGTAGACAGAAGATAAACTAGTAATAATTGACACTACAGTTGCCCCCGCTCTGTATATAGTTTTTTTGCTCCTTGTGCAGCTCTTTGAAATATACCGATTCATAATGAAGATGTTCGCACATATTCAATACAATAGGTGAGATAAATACAGGAAATAAACCCAAGGTTCCATGCACAGATTGGGTTCGATTTACACAGCTCTGATCAAAACATTCTCAGTCTCGAGAATAGTTTATTCTAAACCATAAGAAAAGAATAAGAAGTTTAATTTTTCGCTGTTTCTATTTCACTTTTTACATTTAGTTCATTTCATTTGCCGAAAAGTAAGCCTTAGAAATTAAAAGGACGTTTGATCAATTCACGGTCGCGCGTTCTAGTCTTATTTTAAACTTCATGATAGCGGAAGGACATCTGTGAGCAAGGAATAAGTCAGCACAGAATTTGATGGTTGGAGAATTTCTGTAATCGTCCACCGTTCTGCTAGTGATAAGCTAGCCGTTAAATCATTCACTCGTCTTGCTTGTTTTGGGCCGAGTCTTATTCCTGTCAAAGAGAGAGAAAGAGTGTCTGTACCTTGCGAGCAGAGGTCCTTCGATCTTCCTAGATAATTCGGGAAGAGGAAGGGACTCTCCTCTTCCCGACTTATCTAGGAAGATCGAAGGGCCTCTGCTCGCAGGGTAGAGTGCCTGGCAAGGTTCAGCTGAAGGTTTCCAATCAAAGATTTGTGAACTCGTATCTGGCAAACTCACTTAGTGTTAAAATATACACTGTTCTACGCACCTTATAACTTAGATTCCGCTTAACGAGTGTCTTTTGGTCCATAACTTTCATAACAACTGCTCCACAGAATGTCACTGATAACACGTAACGGAAAAGAGTATCGAAGTATGACTGCACAATTAATGTCACAAAATCTACCTATTGTAAGCTGTTCCTTCGGGATTTTTTGTGTTTTACGTCATCCTAACCATTTCGTACTTGCGGGCGCAAACAATAGAAACGTCATCATTACCTACCGATTTGGTTCCAGCCTCCCAAACAAGAAGATATAGAACAAAACTCTTTTTACTCTCTTTTTCTTGATACGTATTGTTAAAGGGACGCGATCACGGTTATGCGCATGCGCGCCGTTTCTCTCTTCAGAATAAATTTGTTGGGTCAACACTAAATTCGAAATCGCCATTACTGGTACAATCATTAAAAATCCTTCGTTTTATTCGGACATCCGTCGCTTTGGATGGCCTAGTTATACTTCGGTAGTGGTGATTAACGTGTGGTTGTGTTGTTTGACTGGTTACGTTTTAAAAGCACGCAAAAAATAATGTTTTGATCATGGACGTTCAGAAGAGCATCGATCGTGTCATTCTGGCAACAGGACGTTCTCAAGAGTCTTTGGAGATAGAGAAGCTTAGCCGATCGATCTGGTATGGTTCTAGGAGTAGTGTGTGGCTTACGAAAGGAATACACGACACTTGGAAAGTGGTTAAAGGCATGAGTTCGTTCAACGTTGATTTGAGTTTTTACTCCGACCTGTAGTTATACCACAACAGGCCGGGCGATCTTCACCGATCTGGTACACTTGAAATGTTCCTTGTATCTGTGATTTAAGACCGTGTATGTTTAAGAATTGATGTTTTTAAAATAAATTATTGTCTGAATATTATTTTTATAATCTAGTTTCTTTATGTGTTCTACTCGATAACATTTGTTTTGCGGAACACTGACCCGATGCAACGCGAATGAATTTGTTCATTTGCTGATAAGCAATTTCTGCTCAATTAAGGATAATTTTTATACTCATACGTTGTGTGTTTTTGTCACCTGTCAGGCGCTATTTGTAGGTATTTCTGGGTTTATATAAGGCGAACTGATAGAACATTAATAAAATGTTTGTTTACAAATTTTGTTTGCCGATCGGTGACTGCTTTGTTGGCGTGAGTACGACCTCGTAAAAATACACGTTGGCAAATGTTTGTTTCAAAGCAGGACAGGCCTGTAAATCTTATTCTTATTGGCTGCAACATATATCTGAGGAGTAGCAAGGAATAAACTTGAATTATGGGGAAATATAAAATCAAACCAAATGCCCGGAAATTCTCTCGCGTCGCGAACAATGAATTTGAATTTTGTAAATTTACTTGCGTGCATCTAACTCGCTTCCCATTGGTTTAAAAACAATCAGCTACTGTCAGAAGTCACACATACGCATTATCGTGAACCAATTCCTTTAATTATGGATCCTATTTTTTTCCCGTCGATTTATGGCCGCGTGCTTCACAGGCGGCCCAGACGTAGTATGTGTTCAAATGAATATATTAATATTCACATGGACAAAATAGGATGAGTCGTCGAAACTCCCATGAACTAAAATAATCCAAAAGTCAAAATATAACAAAACAAAGCTAAGATACCCAATGACGATTTCCTCCTAAATGCATTGAAAACACATTTAAGGCTGTCCAGAGTACTTTCAAATGCATTATAAGCGGAGCTACTACATAAATTTAGTCAGGAGGGCTAAAAGCGAAGCTCTTCATAATATTTATAGTTTGCTGATACTAAACATAAAATCGTGTAATGCTAAGCGGAGAAGGCAACGAGACAGGGGCACCCAACAACGGTTTCCTCAAATACATTGAAAACACTTTTTAGCTATTCATAAATTACTTTTAGCTCTATAGAAATGCATTCTAAGAGGCGCTATCTAGAGCAGCTTGAGTCTTTTCTTTTTCAGATTCCCTCTTTCATCACATTTTTGAATCCAAAAATTTTAGGATTCCTTTTTACTCGCTACGAAAAATAGCCTAGCCCGGGGAGTGAAATGTGAAAAATTAAACTTCAGAAAATCGTAGGGAATTTATTAGCAACATTAGATGAGCTTCGAAATTTGTACATGAATGGAGTGGTCATCTAGAAATTTTTAGCCAAGTGAAAGAAACTTCTAGGCAAAATTTGGTTCTCCGAACAGACATTTTACAGAAAGCAGTCGTTGGATGCCCTTGACCAGAACTGTGAAAAACAACAATAGGTCTAATTGCAGCACACTTTCTTGTACATTTCCTTGCCGTTGATTTGCATGACTGCAACGTGAAACGTCCAGAAAACTTCCTAGTTTTCACTTTTTATGGAGGAAATGTGGTACATGTTCTTGTTCACTTTTTCCACTGCCGCTCATTTTTTTTTTGGCTCCGCTATAAAATTCGTATCTGTTTCGGTGATCCTACGGCAAATTAGATCTTTTTGAAACTTACGAGGGCTTTAATATTATTTTCCCAATTGATTAACCTAGAAGCAATAGTGCCATCCCTCCCATAGCAAGTGCTGTATTGTTGCGCGGACGCGGTCGCTAAGCTTCATTTTCACGTCGCGTATTAAACCTGGTAGTTTGCGGTCACATCGAAGCGTAAAGGTCAACAGTGTTTATTGATGAGCGAGCGATTAATTTGTAGTTGCGATGGGTTTTCTGGAGCCAGCGAGCAAGAAGCAGGAGCACACGTTACCTGCAGATTAGCCGATGGCAATTTGGAGCGGATTCGTCGATTGTTCTCGAATTTATAGCCCTTCGCGTGAAGGCGCGTGGAGATGGTCCGTTTGTTTTGTAGCCGGCCTTTAATTCTTCTTTAGTGGATAGTACCTACAATTGCAAAACTCAACAAAATGCCTCTTTAACCGGCCAGGATAGACAAGGATACGTTTAGTTAAAGGTATCTTAGCTTTGTTTTGTTATATTTTGACTTTTGGACTATTTTAGTTCATGGGAGTTTCGACGACTCATCCTATTTTGTCCATGTGAATATTAATATATTCATTTGACACATACTACGTCTAGGCCGCCTGTGCTCAAAGTTCCTATTTTTGGCGTCCGAGTCTTCTTCTTCAAAAGACGTGTGTTACTGTAGACAGAAGATAAACTAGTAATAATTGACACTACAGTTGCCCCCGCTCTGTATATAGTTTTTTTGCTCCTTGTGCAGCTCTTTGAAATATACCGATTCATAATGAAGATGTTCGCACATATTCAATACAATAGGTGAGATAAATACAGGAAATAAACCCAAGGTTCCATGCACAGATTGGGTTCGATTTACACAGCTCTGATCAAAACATTCTCAGTCTCGAGAATAGTTTATTCTAAACCATAAGAAAAGAATAAGAAGTTTAATTTTTCGCTGTTTCTATTTCACTTTTTACATTTAGTTCATTTCATTTGCCGAAAAGTAAGCCTTAGAAATTAAAAGGACGTTTGATCAATTCACGGTCGCGCGTTCTAGTCTTATTTTAAACTTCATGATAGCGGAAGGACATCTGTGAGCAAGGAATAAGTCAGCACAGAATTTGATGGTTGGAGAATTTCTGTAATCGTCCACCGTTCTGCTAGTGATAAGCTAGCCGTTAAATCATTCACTCGTCTTGCTTGTTTTGGGCCGAGTCTTATTCCTGTCAAAGAGAGAGAAAGAGTGTCTGTACCTTGCGAGCAGAGGTCCTTCGATCTTCCTAGATAATTCGGGAAGAGGAAGGGACTCTCCTCTTCCCGACTTATCTAGGAAGATCGAAGGGCCTCTGCTCGCAGGGTAGAGTGCCTGGCAAGGTTCAGCTGAAGGTTTCCAATCAAAGATTTGTGAACTCGTATCTGGCAAACTCACTTAGTGTTAAAATATACACTGTTCTACGCACCTTATAACTTAGATTCCGCTTAACGAGTGTCTTTTGGTCCATAACTTTCATAACAACTGCTCCACAGAATGTCACTGATAACACGTAACGGAAAAGAGTATCGAAGTATGACTGCACAATTAATGTCACAAAATCTACCTATTGTAAGCTGTTCCTTCGGGATTTTTTGTGTTTTACGTCATCCTAACCATTTCGTACTTGCGGGCGCAAACAATAGAAACGTCATCATTACCTACCGATTCCTCGCGGCCCCTGTTCAAGCAAATCGAGATTTATCTATATTGACTGTATGACTGCATATTTCAACTGTAAGTACTTTCCTTAATATACGCGCGAGTTACTAGAGTGCCTTCTCGGGATTTCGCCTTCTGGGCGAAATCCCTGCGGGGGCAAAAATAAGACCGAAAAGTGGAGAGCCAATCTTTAAGACATCCTTTATCGAAAAGCGCAATGCACTTTGGTTTAAACTTTGGCAAACATTTGTACGGACTCGTATAAACAGTGCTGTGACAGAATTCGCAAGGTTCCGTGGAAACGGTTTGTACAGGTAAAAATTCGTTTGGAGCCGTTTGATCGCTCTCATTAAAGTTTGAACAAGGAAATAACTCTCCTGTTTTTGACATACCTTGCTTTGCTCTTGTTTACAGTGGAACACCGCCTTACGACCACCTCGATAATACGGTCATCTTGTTATTACGGCCACGTCTTTTTGGCCGCCTGGCTAAACGACCATATATTTTCTTGTGAAAAACCTGTCGTTAATGCAGTTACCCGTTAATACGGCCTAACTTGTGTATTTCTATCGTTTGACCTTGGTCAATTTTCGTTTGACGAGTTCGGTTTGCATTAGCCAACCTCAACATACTGCTATTTTGAGGTTTAATTTTGGATTACGTTAAACTGTTGTAATTCTCTTTCTTTTATCTGTAGATGTTATGTGTCTTCGCGGAATGGTTTGGTTATTCGTCATCTCGTTATGTTATCTCAACGACGTTTCCGAGAAAACAACTCTCTGAAGTCACACAGACGTTTTTGGAGGCTGGACTGACTCAGGACACAGCTTTAGTATTGGAAGAAATATAGAATTAGAATGTTTTATAGAAATAAGTAAACACGTCGTGGTAATAATAAACTATTATTATTTAAAAGAGGAGACCAGTGGGTTGGTTATTGCAGTGGATTTTTCTGCATTTAAAAGGTTATTTGCACGATGACGTCTTTTTACTTGTAAAACCAGAATTCATTTGATTTAATTTAATCCCTATGAGGGTTAAATAAATAACTTAATTTGCACAAGAAAGCAAAACCCTGAAGGATTCTGTAAGTGGTTGTAGTAGTGGTAGTGGCAGTAGCAGTGGCAGTAGTAGTGGCAGTAGTAGTAGTAGTAGTGGCAGTGACAGTAGTAGTGGTAGTGATAGTGGCAGTGGCAGTGACATTGGTAGTGGTAGTGGTAGTGGAAGTGGGGGTGTCAGTGGCAGTGGTAGTGGAGGTAGTATTGGTAGTGGCAGTGGCAGTAGTAGTGGCAGTGGCATTGGCAGTGACATTGACATTGACAGCGGCAGTAGTAGTTGTAGTGGTGGTAGTAGTAGTAGTAGTAGTAGTAGTAGTAGTAGTAGTAGTAGTAGTAG
This sequence comes from Porites evermanni, assembly GCA_942486025.1. Taxonomy (NCBI): domain Eukaryota; kingdom Metazoa; phylum Cnidaria; class Anthozoa; order Scleractinia; family Poritidae; genus Porites; species Porites evermanni. Next base: position 38,423 of record CALNXI010002306.1, on the reverse strand, counting down.
TAGTAGTAGTAGTAGTAGTAGTAGTAGTAGTAGTAGTAGTAGTAGTAGTAGTAGTAGTAGTAGTAGTAGTAGTAGTAGTAGTAGTAGTAGTAGTAGTAGTAGTGGTAGTGGTAGTGGTAGTGGTAGTGGTAGTGGTAGTGGTAGTGGTAGTGGTAGTGGTAGTGGTAGTGGTAGTGGTAGTGGTAGTGGTAGTGGTAGTGGTAGTGGTAGTGGTAGTGGTAGTGGTAGTGGTAGTGGTAGTGGTAGTGGTAGTGGTAGTGGTAGTGGTAGTGGTAGTGGTAGTGGTAGTGGTAGTGGTAGTGGTAGTGGTAGTGGTAGTGGTAGTGGTAGTGGTAGTGGTAGTGGTAGTGGTAGTGGTAGTGGTAGTGGTAGTGGTAGTGGTAGTGGTAGTGGTAGTGGTAGTGGTAGTGGTAGTGGTAGTGGTAGTGGTAGTGGTAGTGGTAGTGGTAGTGGTAGTGGTAGTGGTAGTGGTAGTGGTAGTGGTAGTGGTAGTGGTAGTGGTAGTGGTAGTGGTAGTGGTAGTGGTAGTGGTAGTGGTAGTGGTAGTGGTAGTGGTAGTGGTAGTGGTAGTGGTAGTGGTAGTGGTAGTGGTAGTGGTAGTGGTAGTGGTAGTGGTAGTGGTAGTGGTAGTGGTAGTGGTAGTGGTAGTGGTAGTGGTAGTGGTAGTGGTAGTGGTAGTGGTAGTGGTAGTGGTAGTGGTAGTGGTAGTGGTAGTGGTAGTGGTAGTGGTAGTGGTAGTGGTAGTGGTAGTGGTAGTGGTAGTGGTAGTGGTAGTGGTAGTGGTAGTGGTAGTGGTAGTGGTAGTGGTAGTGGTAGTGGTAGTGGTAGTGGTAGTGGTAGTGGTAGTGGTAGTGGTAGTGGTAGTGGTAGTGGTAGTGGTAGTGGTAGTGGTAGTGGTAGTGGTAGTGGTAGTGGTAGTGGTAGTGGTAGTGGTAGTGGTAGTGGTAGTGGTAGTGGTAGTGGTAGTGGTAGTGGTAGTGGTAGTGGTAGTGGTAGTGGTAGTGGTAGTGGTAGTGGTAGTGGTAGTGGTAGTGGTAGTGGTAGTGGTAGTGGTAGTGGTAGTGGTAGTGGTAGTGGTAGTGGTAGTGGTAGTGGTAGTGGTAGTGGTAGTGGTAGTGGTAGTGGTAGTGGTAGTGGTAGTGGTAGTGGTAGTGGTAGTGGTAGTGGTAGTGGTAGTGGTAGTGGTAGTGGTAGTGGTAGTGGTAGTGGTAGTGGTAGTGGTAGTGGTAGTGGTAGTGGTAGTGGTAGTGGTAGTGGTAGTGGTAGTGGTAGTGGTAGTGGTAGTGGTAGTGGTAGTGGTAGTGGTAGTGGTAGTGGTAGTGGTAGTGGTAGTGGTAGTGGTAGTGGTAGTGGTAGTGGTAGTGGTAGTGGTAGTGGTAGTGGTAGTGGTAGTGGTAGTGGTAGTGGTAGTGGTAGTGGTAGTGGTAGTGGTAGTGGTAGTGGTAGTGGTAGTGGTAGTGGTAGTGGTAGTGGTAGTGGTAGTGGTAGTGGTAGTGGTAGTGGTAGTGGTAGTGGTAGTGGTAGTGGTAGTGGTAGTGGTAGTGGTAGTGGTAGTGGTAGTGGTAGTGGTAGTGGTAGTGGTAGTGGTAGTGGTAGTGGTAGTGGTAGTGGTAGTGGTAGTGGTAGTGGTAGTGGTAGTGGTAGTGGTAGTGGTAGTGGTAGTGGTAGTGGTAGTGGTAGTGGTAGTGGTAGTGGTAGTGGTAGTGGTAGTGGTAGTGGTAGTGGTAGTGGTAGTGGTAGTGGTAGTGGTAGTGGTAGTGGTAGTGGTAGTGGTAGTGGTAGTGGTAGTGGTAGTGGTAGTGGTAGTGGTAGTGGTAGTGGTAGTGGTAGTGGTAGTGGTAGTGGTAGTGGTAGTGGTAGTGGTAGTGGTAGTGGTAGTGGTAGTGGTAGTGGTAGTGGTAGTGGTAGTGGTAGTGGTAGTGGTAGTGGTAGTGGTAGTGGTAGTGGTAGTGGTAGTGGTAGTGGTAGTGGTAGTGGTAGTGGTAGTGGTAGTGGTAGTGGTAGTGGTAGTGGTAGTGGTAGTGGTAGTGGTAGTGGTAGTGGTAGTGGTAGTGGTAGTGGTAGTGGTAGTGGTAGTGGTAGTGGTAGTGGTAGTGGTAGTGGTAGTGGTAGTGGTAGTGGTAGTGGTAGTGGTAGTGGTAGTGGTAGTGGTAGTGGTAGTGGTAGTGGTAGTGGTAGTGGTAGTGGTAGTAGTAGCAGTAGTAGCAGTAGCAGTAGTAGTAGTAGTAGTAGTAGTAGTAGTAGTAGTAGTAGTAGTAGTAGTAGTAGTAGTAGTAGTAGTAGTAGTAGTAGTAGTAGTAGTAGTAGTAGTAGTAGTAGTAGTAGTAGTAGTAGTAGTAGTAGCCGCTCTATCGGATCCGATCTTGTTTCTTCCCGAGAAGTGGAAGCGGGGGGAGGGGAGGAGGGCTCATTTCCCCAGAAGTGGCTGGCAACACAACCTAGCTCCATATTTATGTCATTCCCAACAAGCCACTTGGTAGACATTTTTTTCCTATAACAGTATGCAGCTGTAGTAACCAGAGTTACAACCTCGACACCTGTTGGAAGAACTTGGATATTTTATCAGGGGCACTGGTTGGAAAAGCTGCAGTATTACTACAGTTCAGGTATGTCTAATAAACTTCACTCGTCTTTTGTGATGAGTTTCTTGTCTTTGCTTCTCTCAGATTTCATCTCTGCTTTCTGAAGCTCCTGCTAAAATCAAGATCTTCGATCTTCAAGAAACAATAACGTGACAATCTTGTTCCCACTGTCCTTCCTATCGTAGGAATAATGCCACGGCAGTGAATAGTGACGTTACTTACCAAGTGTTTTTGTCGTTGTATCGTTCGAGGTGAAAATCCTTCTCATATTAAAGGAGCTGTATGACGCTTGTCTAGTTTATTGGGTTGATATTATCTATGACGCTACATAAAGTTGACGTTAGTAAGGATTTTCCTTGAAAAGAGCAATTCACAGCTTTACGTCAAACAAATATCTCACCCAAAGCATTGTATCAAACGTTACAAACAACGAAAACGAACTTTGAAAAAACTGTTAAGTTGACAAGTCTTCAAAACAGCAACTGCAATCCGTTTTTATCTCCTTCACGTTTGTCCATCAGTTCCTCCTTTTGTATATGCTGTGTTTTCACATCTATCTTAATGTTTTGAGGCTTTAATTCGATTTTTTACTTATTTGGTGAGTAGTGTAGGAGCTGCTCGTAAGGTTTCTTCTATTCGGTCGCAGGAAACAATGACGTCATTCCTTCAATTGTTTTAATTGTGAAAATAAAATAATCAGCATGTCACGAACATGGGACAAAGAAAATGTCTGAGTCCCCGACGGGAGTCGAACCTATGACCTCCCAAACACCGGGCGGGCGCTCTATCCACTTGAGCTACGTAGAACTCATGGAGACGCAAGGCCATATACTAGGTACATATTTGGCATTAGCATTATATTAGTATTGTATGGGGTCAGATTTAGGCACCATTGGTGACTTCTCTTCCGAGCAGCTGCTACATGACCCAATTTGGTGGCGGTTTTCTCAGTTTGAATGATGTTAAATTTCGTGCCACGGCTCCGGATCCTGTAAGCCAGTGTTCAACCTAGTTTTTAGGGTAAATACCCTGGCAAAAAGTTAACCCTAATGAAACTTCAAAGGGGGCTTTTTCTTTCGCGACGCTAACACCTGTTTCCACGTGAAGTGACATGTGAGAAACGAGCGCAGAAACTCCAGACTGATGAAACGTCACTTCCCAGATCTGGGTAGTACTTCTGCCTTGACTGTTTGAAAATTCACTTCAACCAATCAGAAGTACTACCCAGATCGGGATGGACGAAAACAAAAATCCGTCCCCGGTAGGCCGAAGTACCTCTCACTACGGGGGTGCGCACGCTCATGGAGTGAAATACCTTGTACTAAACTTGTGTATACGCGAAGCACTAACGTTAGTTGATAAAAGATCAGCTCTGGATTTTAGAAAGTAAAGCAGGGATGGTGGAACAGGCCGAAAAGAACTGTTAACAGGCTTGTCACCATTGGTTCCTAGGATAACTTTGATGAGAACGCAGACGTCTAGAGATTTTAAGAACCACGCTTATCGATAACGCAAAAGTTTTCTCTATATTTGTCATCAAATGTTTATCTTTACTGCTCAAAAAAAAAAAGAAAGAAAGAAAGACATCTATGCCATGTTTAACCGTAAGGATAATTTTTTTCGTAGTTTCTATCTGTCGATTTCATAATTTGAGTAATTGTAATGCTTGAACCTGGCGTTTCGTAAACGTAATTCTTCGATTCTGAATCGACGGGAGTCATCGTGGGGGTGACTTTTATGAGACCAAATATATGGATGGTAGTTGGCGTTGCATAGATTTAGGGTCGCGTTTAAGGCAAACGGCAAACATTAGACCCAAGGTGACAGGAGTCATTTTCTTGAATTAGGAAATGAACAGATGCAAACTGTGCATAAGCTTGCATAATAATTGTTATGGATAACAATTTAATCGGTTCCTGACTATGAATGTGATTATAAATCTCTTTGACTTAGAATAATTATTTTTTGTTAAAGAGCAAGTAGATAATTAAGGAAAAACAGGAGGACCCTTAACAACGAAAGGATAAACAAAGTGTTCGTCGTTGAATTTATTATCTCAAATATACTTTATTCTTAAAAACCTGGTGAGATTACCTATATACAAATTACAATAAAACCTCCATGTGCGACCTTCTCGGATTCGCGTCGTGCTGTTCAAACTGCTAAAAGTAGTTTTCTTACTCAAAGCACTCCATGTACTGAAAACTGGACCACCAAGTCTTGGCGCTTTATATAGGTCATATATATACAGATTACAAAGGAACCTCCATAAGCAACCTTCTCGGATTCGCGACATGCTGTTCGAACTACTAAAATTAGTTTTCCTACTCAAAACACTACTGAAAACTGGACCACCAAATCTTGGCATTTTATATCGATACAGATATTTCTAGGAAGGTTGTCGGAAAAAGTGCACTCGACAATCACGAAAGGTATTGTGGGTGGTTTTGAGGGCGCTGTTCTTCAAAGAAATTTGGAAGAATGGCACGGGAGACCATGGACATATATATGTTTGCGAGTGCTAAAGGAAAGCAACAAAAGTAGGTACTACAGCTACAGTCGTTAGGAACAGTGTAGTGAACATAGCCCATATTACCTTTCGGGATTGTCTCGTGCACAATTTTTTCCGACAACCTTTCTCGAGATAGCTGTATACAGATTACAATGAAATCTCCATGTGCGACCTTCTCGGATTCGCGACATGCTGTTCAAACCACTAACATTAGTTTTCATACCCAAAGCACTAATGAAAACTGGACCACCAAGTCTTGGCACTTTATATAGATCATATGTATACAGATTACAATGAAACCTGCATGTGTGAGTTTCTCGGATTCGCGACATGCTGTTCCTAGTCAAAGCACGACTGAAAACTGGACAATCAAATCTTTGCTTTTTAGGTGGATCAGGGATCAACATTATACAATGAAATAACCTTTAGTTTACAACTGTGATGGCTAGTTTGGAGTTTGGAGAAGGTTGCAAAATTACTACTTCTATGTTCGCGGAAAGATTCACTCTAAAAAATATACAATTCTTCTAAACTATAAACCTTGCAGTGTTGTTTGCATTTGCACTTCAATTTGCATTAAGAATCTAATAAAGTATTTTTTAGTCGTAGCCCTAGGGACTAATTAAGAAAGTAAGTTAACAAATAACCTAAATAGATAGGGAAATGCTATTCTTGTCGCAATTACAGTTGTATCATTGTCCGAGCTAACCGATGTCGATTTTACAAGGCTGGTGATTGGTGCTTTTTCAAGACATGTTAGAGATTAGAGTATTCAAGGTCCCTCAACTTACACACACACACCCACACACACATACACACACACACACCCACCCAGATTAAAATCAGCGGGAAAAATAATTAAGCCGACAAACATGAACAGCTGGGTCAAGCAAGTCAGTTCTCTTTTGAATTCTTCTAGTCTGGGTTATGTTCGTATGCTGAAGAGGTTGACCTTTACATTTTCCACCAGGAACTACGTCATTGGAATTCTGCGGAAGGGCTGTTTTGTTATTCCATGGTGTGTCGTTAGTGTAATACCTGCAACAGTAATGTATAGAAAACATAAAAATTAGTAAAACACATATATTCATTATAAAAGACTCCAGCTGAGGTAAGTGGCATTTAAGTTCATTTTACATGGAAGAGAGATCCTTCGGCGTCATTGTGACGGAAGAGGTTTAATTACTTATTTAAGTTTATTTCACCGCTAAAACTTTCCAATTATTAGCATCATAAATGAAAAGCAGGGTGCACAGCTAAAATAGGTTTGAAACTTCTTTCCTTGATGACCTTTCGAATCTCATTCTTTCCTCTTTGGTCCAAGTTTAGAACCAGTGTACTGCTGTGCTTCAGTCAGTGTCCGCAAAAAGCCCTCTAGTTACGGTCAAAACTCCATGCACAGTCCAAAATTTGTAGTTTTCATTGTTTTCGATCAATTCTCAGATCAAGGTCAATTACTTGTGCTTCATATATTAGGAAAAAAGAAAAGATTTAAAATCATTCTGTGTTACTGTAGGAATACGGGGCTTTAGTGTTTTTGTTTTTAAATGCAAAGCCTCACATATGCATAGGTTGTGATGTTGACTGATAAATACCGAAGTGTGGTCAAATAATTGTGGTGTTTACTTATATACATTCATTTTTTTATTTTGTTTTGAGGTAAAAGTACAATTATAACATGCTCGCGGGTAGGCGGGTCATGTTTACAGGGAAAAAAAAGACATTTTAATACAACTAAAAGTAACATTAGACGACGAAGAAAAAAAGAATGATCTTAACTATAGCCTAACAACAAATACACATATGCGATAACGCGGAGCGCTAGCTGAAGCGTCCGGTCAGTATTGTTTAGTATCTTCGATGTTGATTGATATTTTACCTGAGTCATTGTAAAAGCTGACTTCAGATTTAGTCAATAATGTGGCTTTTAAAGGTAAATACTGCTTTTTATTTAGTACTTAAAAGTACATAATGTAAAGTTGATAAAACTGTAATACAAAAAGACCTGGCAGACTTCCTATGGCCCTTGTTATTAGAAAGCAATTACCTTCACTTTACTTTTCTTCACCAAAGTGGAATGACACGTCATCCCCAATCAGCATGAAAGGTGCCCACTGCCTCACTTCGGAGAAACCGTTATTTCGCATCCACTGCATGGCCTGGTGAAGACATTCACTTGCACTTTCTCCTTTGACAAGGTTTTCGTAGAATCTTCTCATGAACTGCTCTGTTGCATCGTCTTGTAAGGCCCACAATGCCACCAACACTGAGCGTGCACCCGATCCTAAGAATGCTCGAGCGATTCCAACAACGCCTTCTGTTTTGATCTGTCCACTTGCGGTATGGCAACAGCTAAGGACCACCAGTTTGGCTGACAATCTAACTTGTGAGATGTCGGTCATTGTCAGTAAGTAGTCTGCTTCATGTGGAGGACGCATTGCGGAGTCAGGGGGGGTAAGAGCAATTTCTCCTCTTTCGGCATCACCATGAGCAGCGAAATGCACGAGACTCACTGAAGGTAGTCTCTGGAGCACCGCCTGCTTTGTTGCTTGCTCTCCTATCAAAAGGTGAGATTCAGGTAGTAGTCTTGCAATCATCCCTGCTTCCGCTTTCGCGCCAGGCAATTTACAGAGATACCTTAACTCTCCCTTGAAATACACATCCGTCACACTTGGCTCACCCACAATCAATGCACCAGTTTCGCTGTGGGAGCCCGCTGGACTGTCCAGAATGAGCTTGAGCGTCGTCAAAGAAGGGACAATGCGTATCCTGAAAGTGTCTGATAAATAGCGGTTACTTTCATCGTGTAATGCTGCAAACGGGACTTGGAAAAGGCAGCGATCAGGAACAACAATGATTTCAGATCCTTCTAGCAAGTCACTTACGGGAGCAATCAACATGTTGTAAACCTGGAAAAGTGTTAGCGGTTCAGGGTCTGTGTTTACTTCTTCCTCATCTAAAAGAGGACGCAAGGATGAGAGACTATCTTCCAGATTTGCTTCGTTTGTAAATTGGTTGGCGTACGAGGAGAAGAGTGATCGGTCCTCGCATTGCTCTTGAGGTAAAACGTGAAAATTTCTTAAAAAGCTTTCCTTTTTAAAAAGGTCATCCACAGAGATTTTTCCGTGCTTGCTAACATAGCTTTCACAAACTTTCGTTGTTCGGAAAGCTATCGGCTTGCTTTGTTTTACAGTCCAAAGAAATATATTCTCACCATGGTAGGAAATGTATAGGCACGTTCTGTTACTACTTTCTCTGATGACCTCCAAGATGCCAGCAAACGATTCTGGATTGAGAGATACTTCTTTCTCCACAAAATATCGGTCTGATACAAGGTCTACTAGAGCTCTGGCTCTTCCAAGCTCAACAACGTGTAAAGCCTCATAGTGTTTTCCAGAAGAAGAACACAGTGAACTGAACAGTCGATAGGGGGACGCGTGTTGATCAAAAAATAATATCTTATATCGATCATTGTTTCCTAGAGAGTTAAGCAATCTCTCGCACTTCTCAATACTAGCAAGGAGATTCGATAAAGCTTCAGATGCGTTTCCTGTTAATGCTAAAGAACAATAATATAGATTTACGTGAGTCGTAAACTGCACTTCGAGGTCTCCAGTGTCCTTGCTAATTTCAATAGCTTTTCTAAAATATTCTTCAGCCTTGGCATGTTCACCGATAGTTAGACGCAAATATCCAAGGTTTCCGTAGCATGTCGCTTCTCCGGTTTTGGCGCCAATTTCTGTTTTGATGGTAAGTGCTTTCTGAAGATATTCTTCAGCCTTGGCATATTCTCTGACAGAATGAAACACGTTTCCTAGGCTTATGTAGCATGTCGCTTCTCCGTCTTTGTCGCTAATTTCTGTGTTGATGGTAAGTGCTTTCTGAACATATTCTTCAGCCTTGGCATATTCTCCGACAGACAGAAACACGTTTCCCAGGTTTATGTAGCATGTCGCTTCTCCGTGTTTGTCGCCAATTTCTGTCTTGATGGTAAGTGCTTTCTGAAGATATTCTTCAGCCTTGGCATATTCTCCGACAGAATGAAACACGTTTCCTAGGTTTCCGTAGCATGACGCTTCTCTGTCTTTGTCGCCAATTTCTGTGGCGATGGTAAGTGCTTTCTGAAGATATTCTTGTCCTTCCTTGTATTCACTTTTTTGGTAGTATAGTCTTGCTAGCAGCAAGGCTGTGTCACTTTCTTTCTTTTTTTTCTTACATTTACGAAGTAGTACTAAAAGTTTTTTGCCAGATTCTATAGCCGGAGAAAGTTTGTAAATAGCAGCATACCCACCACACAGACACTCGTACAGCAACATACTCCCTTCTCTGACAAGGTCATTTTCTTTTTCTAAGGCTTTGTTATTTAGGAATGTTAAGCACTCATTCCACAGCACGATAGCTTGGACAACTCGATTAGTTCTCAAAAGAAAAACTCCAGCAATGAGGCCGAAGGAAATCACTGGAGGTAGAACCTTGTCCATGAGGGTCTTGTCTAAAACATATAAGGGTAAAAACAAGACCAGAAAAATTAGCGAATAGCTATATGGAAGTAGAGTTATCAAGATTATATCTTGAGAAAAAAAATAAGAAAGGCAGTTCGAAATGTTATAATAATTTTGCCTGTGAACAGCCTCTCTGTTTGGGGAAAGGGTGAAAAAATCGCGTGGAGAGGGAAGGGAAAGGGTGAGAGCCTGTAGACAAACATTTGAGGCCGCTATTCCGCCTCCTTGTCTTGTAATTGCCGATCATCTGTCAGCAAGATCGTTATCTGTCTTGTGGATACATTGGAATGTAATCACTCTCGCGTGTAAAAAGGGGTTCGGTAGGGAACACACAACTTTTACCTCGTGCTTAATTACTGCTTTTTATTAGTTTCTTCTCTTATGGGTAGATTATGCTCTGAAGAGTTTCGTTTTAGCTGAGAAAATGTGATTTTTGCCGCTTATTTCATACTGAGAGTTCGTGACACTCATATTGTTTTTCTGCGGTTATTGTTTGTGGTCGGCGTGATTTGCCCTCATATGGAGGAACATTAGACTACGAGTAGTCCCCCATTTTTCCTCAGGGATAGTAGAGCGAGCGAAACGCGAGCGGGCGTGAAAATCACCCCACGCGAGAAAATGCGACACGCGGCGTGTCGTCTTTTCTCGCGTGGGGTGATTTTCACGCCCGCTCGCGTTTCGCTCGCTCTACTATCCCTGAGGAAAAATGGGGGACTACTCGTAGTCTACAAGAACATTCATTGCGGCTAAAAAAGCTCATCAGTCAAGGGCCAGAAGACGCCATGTTAAAGATCAGAAGACCTGTTCACAAGCGATTATTTAAATCAAATCGCGTGCTACGCCCCGGGGGGGGGACCGTCTCGCTTAGGGGTGTAAATTTCGGATTTTGGTCTCACTTAGGGTGTTCAGTGTAAAACGCCATCATATTTAGTCGTGAAGGTCTCGTTTAGGGTTGCACGCGAAAAAATATAAAAACATATATTTGATATGTATATTTTTCATTCGTTTTATTTACTCCATTCATATAATCCAATTTTTCTATAACATCAATACCTAAAGAAGACGTCTTTGTCCATTGTTTTACAAGAGTGTAATACGAAACTCTGCTGCTGACACAAAAGGATTAATTGATCACGGCTAAAAGTATTCACAAGCGCGTTATTTTATTCTTGCTTTAATACCGAGTTTTAATAGTTCTTCCTTTAATTCGCTGATCGAGCTTCGAGCTGCTTGCATTTCAATTTTTACTGGAACATTGATCCCACCGCCAACACACCATTTTCCTTTTGGATCGTCGAAGGGTCTCCCAATCACCCTGCTACAAACGTAAGTAATTTTCTGTTATTATTGAACAAAGTTTGCCGGGCCAAGTCAAAGTCATGCCCCCGGTCATGCCACGAGGTGATAGGCATTTACGCTTTTAACATGTGATGGTTAAGTTAAATTCTCCTCCCAAAACCTCAGTCTAAATTAGTTCTTAACGGGATCGTTGCTTACCATTTCATCCCGTCCCGGAAAGGCCAAAGAGGAGCCACAAGCGCCCGCTCAAGATGCCCTAACTGTCCTCTAGTGTTAATAACTTTGAACGCTCTTCCTTGAGAACCAAACTTCTTATGAATGAAAAACTCCTCTCCCACATCAACAGTAAAGCGACATTCCTGATAGCCTTTTACAGTACATGTAATTTCGAGGGATGCAGTCTCCATGTTGCTTCTTGACCTTCTCAACATTCGAGTATGGTGGACTGACGATTTATGACGATGCTTTTAAAAACTACTTATGGGTAAAAGTGTTTGATGATAATGTGTTTGCCATTATTAAAAGTCATTTTTTTTTCATTTGTCTGTGTTTTAACATGGTCTCTTTTAGGGGTTTAATTCAAAATTTCCAACGAGCATCCGTACCACCTTCATATGCGGAGTTCCCCCCCCCCCCC
>CALNXI010002306.1:12909-26840 GCA_942486025.1 Porites evermanni | reverse complement strand
TTGTCCATTTTTAAAATGTATTTTTTTTTCTTTTTTTTTTTTTTTAACATGGGTTTTTTTAGGGGTTTAAATCAAAATTTCCAACGGGCATCCGTACCCCCTTCATATGCGGAGTTCCCCCCCCCCCCCGTGCCTACCAAAAAAAGCGATGTAAATCAAACCTGTCAACTGTCAGTGTTCTCGCCAATAGGAGCTTACATCAGGATGTGATGCACAGCAGGTGCCGTTGAACGGCGGGCTCAGATGTTTGTCTACAGGCTCTCACCCTTTTCCTTCCCTCACCTTGCGATTTTTTCACCCTTTCTCCAAACAGAGAGACTGTTCACAGGCTGTAATAATTAGCCTTTGGCCGTTTAGAAATTGGTAGGAAAACATTTTTGTCTTATGAAAATGTTAGCTTTTTATTCTAAATATAAATAGCCTGCAGTGCAGGCGTATTTTGGGTGAGCGAAAGCTTGTTCATGTTCGTATTGTTGTAGCCGCCATCTTTGATTTTATGACAGAGGAAGATTGGGGAGAGGAAAAATAGCAACCCCTAGGGTGATGCGAGGGCAAAAGAAGGAAAGAGGGGAGGGGGAGGGGAGAAAAAAAATACGCCTGCCCGATATCATTGTTCTTTTGGGAAACTCCTTACAATGGCAAACGGAGCTCCTGATTGGTGCGGCATAGGGGAAGTACATTGATGCCTACCATTTAACTTTAAGTCTATATTGATTATCCCGTTTTCGTTTGCACGGAACTGCGGGAAAGAATTATTCTGAATTCAGAAATGCCAGACGTAAATTCGAATTTTAACTCCTGCTGTCGAAGCAAGTCTCTTGGAATTGGAGTGGCTGGGAATGTCGCATGTATTACGTAATAAGAAAGTCAAAGCCATTTCTACACTGGCATCAGGACAAGATTTGCTCGCAGTGCTAAAACCTACACCACTTTTACCTCATGCCAAAATGCTGCTTGTTCCAATACGTTTTTTTTTTTTTCTGACGAGTAGATTATGCTCTGGAGGGTTCAGTTTCACAGTCCATGTTTGGACTGAGCAGATGTGATTTTCTCTTCTCTCTTTCCGCCCCCTAACCCCGCTCCCTTTGACCCGCCCCAGTTCCTCCTCTCCTCGGGAGTTCCAACATGGCGCTTTCGCGAGCAAAAACATTCGCGCACCAGAAGAAAACGCCTGCACTGCGGGCTAAAATATAGATCGATTTGGTGAGGTGTCTTTTCATATTCAAGTCTATAGTACGTGTATTTGCAGTCTTGTATTTACAAAAATCCAGTCTTTAGATTTCATTGCATTTTCAAAACCTAATAGTTTCTGTAATAAAATGTTGAGTTAGGAACAACTATGACTGGAGGAAAGAACTCATTCTTAACAGTTTCATCCCATACACAACGAGACCCCCACAATGGGGGTTCATTGGTCTGCCGACTGCGCTTTTTTAAAGCCGGGGCTGTATAGTAACTTGTACCGTTATAAATAAAAATACCTAGCAAGTTTGCATTTTGAAACAAGAAACGATTGGCGTTATTTTTAACCAGGACTTTCCACAAGGCACCTGCTTCCCATAATATAACATGATTGATTAGATCTAACCGGAAATTCCAAAAATTGTGGCCATTCTAGGGTCAACGTTTGGGGTTTTTAATAGATGTGTTTCTGTGAAAGTGAGTTGTATCACGTCAGTTGATGGTACTATACTCTGGTTAATGATCTGATTGGTCAATTATGTCGCGATGTTATGTTTCTGGCAAGGCAAGTTAAGTTTCAGTTTCATTTCTGACGGATATTGCATTTAAAGCCCTTCTAACTATTGGTATCCAAGTGAATATGTTTCTGTTTTACGTAGCGATCTACAAATAGTATATTCCTTTCTTGTAAGGAGAGACCTTTAGCTACCTTTCACACGTAGGGAGAGAACTGTAAAAAGTTGAAGCTTTTCTCGTTGGGACCGTGGGAGGCCATTGTTTCTGCAGCTCGATGCCGCGCAGGCTAACTAAACGGTTTGTCACCTGTGCTGACATTTTGAGTGTTAGCCGATTCATGGGTATAATATATTGAGTTCTCAAACATAATTTTAAAATTTCTGTTTGGCGACCAATTTACTGTTCGGGATTGTTCCGGATAAGACTCAGTTTCTGTGTTTTACATTCTCATGAATTGACGCATATGATCACCAAGTAGAATTATGACAAGCATTTACTGGACCATTTATCTTTCTCCAAATTGCAAAAACATGAAGAAAAACAAATCGATCGGTCACCAAAAAATGCAGCAGTGTCATGGGCCGGGTGGGCTATAGCCCAACCAATAATTCCGGCGGCTTATTTTTAGCATTTCTAACAGTACAGTTGACCCTCTTGACAACGGCCACCTTGGGGACAGACAAAAAGTGAAAGTTTTAGATAGATTTAAACAAGATTCGGTGTATGGACTGTCCACCAAAAAAAGTGGCTGTTGTAGAGAGGTGGCCGTTAGTGGAGGTTGGACTGTACTTCTAACCTTTGAGTTAAAATTAAAAGCACACAACATATTTTCGATGAAAGAAAATATATTCTCATAGTTGTACAGTCAGACCTTCTTTTTTCACTGTTTGCTTACAAATTTTGCTGAGTAGATCCATCAGGATTTGGCACCTTTGTTTAATACGTAGGCCCTTGCTATTTATTTTCAATTTTCTTTGTTTATGCTCTTTTGAGCAGAAAACTGAAAGAATGGAGATAAAAATTGGACAAAATTTTCTCAGGATTGATAGAAATAAGCACAATGCCGGTGATTTCGGAATCTCTAATTTGTTAGTTTAAATTTTGCGGGGGAGCATGACCCGGGCTCCCCGAGATAAACTCCGATTTCGCCATTCGTTGAACTCGATCTACGCGTGAGCTATACTTACAAATAAATATCAATAAAAAATAAGCTAACTGAGAAGAAAAGTTGCTTCTGCGTAATGCTCAGCAAGTTATGCCGGACTATTATCATTTTTAAAATTGATCACTAAATAAGCTCACCATATAATAATAAAAAATAACAACAACAGCAACTGACAACATTATCCAGCACTCTTTGCTGTTATAAAACTCTTTTTGATCAGTATACCCCTGAGTTATCCAAAACACTGTCCAAAGGAAGAGCAAGCGATAAGTCAATAATTATTTGACCATGAATCCTCCGACTGGAGTGCTGTAACGGTTCATGTTTCGAGAAGACCGTTTATCAGCGGTAAAAATGTATTGATTTGTTAGTTATAACTTCCAACAACACTCGTATTGAAAAAAGAGCTGCGGTCACCCATAAATTGTCAACGGAGGTCACTGAGTAGCCAAAAAATAACTGTTTGCAGAATGATTCAGTCAAAGACACAGAAATAAATTGTTTGTGCTTCAAAATTTCATCACTCCCTTCAAAAAATACTTATTCATCCCTTACCTGAAGTTTCACATTACGGTACTTCAGGGAATGGTCAGTGTCACAGTCAGGGCTGTGAGGGCTGTGTGTAAGCTTATCCTTGATGTATCAGTGATAGGATAGTTCGCCTTGTTAGGATATGGTCGAGCTTATGCCAATGTTTTGGGTAAGGTAAATCGATCAGATTAAGGAATCACTATCCCAGTAAAAATGAAGCCAGAGTGGTCGATGTGTCTCTTTTATGTATATACATGCGTCTTTCTTTAGGTGTATTTTATTTACCTTTTTATGAGTTTGCGTTATCTGATGAGTCTCTACTCCTATGTGATAATGGTCAACTACACTACCGCATACAGTCGAAAAAATATACGTCAACGTCTTTTTTTAGGCGACATTATTAGTAGTACAGTAGAGATTAAATTTGGCCTCTTTTTGCGGAGGAATATCATTTACTTGCGGAGGAATCGCACGTCGATGACGTCATAGGCTTATGTCTTTATTGCGTGGGTAAGATGACTTCATTCACTAAGTGGCTTAACCCGTTGGACGCCACTTTTGAAAGGCAGCCTATTGAAGAGGGGTGGGCAGTGAGGCTTATCGTAGACTGGGGCTATTTTAAAACAAGAGAGGCAACCCTTGATGGTAAATTTTATTTCAAAAACGGTTTATGGAAAAACTAAGTGAAGGATATAATAATTTTGTGTTGGGCACTTTAAGTATCTTGTTCGGCCGTGGTTGAGCCACAGCAGGAACTCCTAGCTACAGGGAGTCCGTACAATCCCTGCAAGAGCAGAGTTATTGTTTTTTAAAGTAAATAATATTAGTATATCGATGTATATTAAAATATAAGGACAGTTCCATGAAATATAAACGTTAGACTGCTTTGGTGTATTGTCCGGCAAGGGATAATGCTTGAAGAACGCATGATCTGCACGTTCTCATCATTGCTGAAAGAACTAGCGGAGGAAGAGTAACTAAGTAACTAAAACTGGTTCACATTAATCGTACAAAGCAAGAAACAGCAGGTCCTCCCACGTGATGTCTATTTCTTCCAAGTTCCGTTCATTCTTTCCCGAATGCAACGCGATGGACATAAGCGGTTGATGAAAATATCTTACCTTAAGCGGAAGTTTCAAGATGGAAGATCGAGACAGTAAGGGCAGAGAAAAGGGGTAATTTCATCTTTTCCTTAATAAAACCAGTCCTTCTATTTACATGTATGAGTGTCAATTAGACGTCACCTCGATATTAAACCCTTAGTAAAAATGCGAAATTTACAATGTCATAAAAAACGACACGAACGTCAGGCTCGGTAAATAGATGCAGGATGTGATAATCAGCATGACATGAGCTTGGGACAAAGGATCGAAATATCCTATCCAGGAGTCAAGATTTTTTTGTTACGACTGTGAACAAGTAGAGGGATAGCTTTTAGATAGAAGGTGACGTTATATCCATTTTCCTTAGCCGCTGTCCTTATTCAAGGAATCTATTGAGCCCAAGTAACTGCTTAATAATTCATTACAAGTACCCTGACGTTTACCACATACCCCAAACTCTCAGCGACCACAGAACGCTAATGCCGCACTCATGCGCAGTGCTCTAAAGTTAATGGCACGCTTCACCGGCGAAAAATGTCTGCGCATGCTCTACTAAAAATGACACGTGATCTATTTCGGGTAATGACATTGGCTCCGAGGCTAAAATGCCTGCGAAATGTTGTTCAGATGAAAGGAGCGATGGCAGCTTTTTTTTGCAGTGACAGCGTTGCAATTTCTTGCCACTGTAAGAGATCAAAAATTATTTTGGTCAAAATTTTGACGTAAGTGTAATCTCTAGAGAATATAGCGTCCTGAAACTGGCGAAAAATCACATTGGCATGGTCTGATTCAATGTTATTGACGTTGAGATCGCTAGTTTGCATGTGGAAGACATGCCGAAAAGGTGGGTAATTTTTGCTGTTTTTGTTTACTGCATGTTCCCTGCAACTCGGTACAAAAAGAAATTATAAAGTATTGGAAGAAAAATTATTGGGCTTTGCTTTGGTATATAAATTAGCTTGTACCACGGAAGCGACAGTTTTGTTAAATGTGTATCCCGTTTTTGTGTCAAAATTCGACTTTGATTGTGAATCTAACATTCGATAACATTCGACTGTTGATCGAAGAGCGTATTACAGTGCTATCCAAAATGTTTTTGTTGTTTAGATCAAGTTTCTTATAACGGATTCAACAAAAAAAAGTAGAGGGACAGACATTTTTGGGCTTTGTTTTGTTAATCTGACTTAGCGTGTACTTTGTTGTTGGAAAAACTATATTTAGATGCTTAATCTCCGCATGTTTACACTGTTTATTGCAGAAAAATACGCTTACGCTTGGTTCAACTTAATCTCGTGTCACTCGGTACAGAGGGAAATTATAAAGAAGGTAAAGAATTACTCTTAGCCATTGTCTAGGTCTGTAAATTGTCTTGTAACTAGTGGATCGAAAGCTGAAGTGCGTAGTTCGAAACGTGATTTTGTCCATCGATCCACATTTCATTGTTGTTTTACATTAGTACATCTTTGTATGTTACAGAAATTTGAGTTTTATCCAAACTGTCGAATGAGGAATTGTGAGAGTGTTTTCACTAAAACGCTAATACCGTCTTGGAGCTACAGTTTGATAGGTCCGGCAACATTTGATTGGTAAAAAATATTCTGTTTACAACGTGCACAGCTGCTGTACATTTAGGCTTGCAATGGTATAATGTTTGCTCATAAATTTGGCTTGGGATTATCCACAACGAGGTACTTACGGACATGATTACCCCCGTGTACAATTTTTTAGTACCAAATTTGTGCACACAAGGCTTTCTATGGGGGTTGCTTCTTTGCTTGAAAATTGGATCCTGGAAGGAGATGAACAGGGTAATTTTCCTGTGAATACTTTTCAGTTTTTCTGTCCATTGTTTTTGGCTTAAAATTTTTTGGAGCATGAATGAATGAATGACAGAGTTAACATGCTACAAAGTATTTAAAAGTTCTTTCCAAGAAAAAAAAATAATAGAAGTTTAAAGTTTGGAGTAAAGTTTGAGTCTTGATGAAATTTTAGTTGGATCATGTTGATGAATGCAGGTGTGTAGGAAGTGCTGTTTCCAATTTTGATCTTCTGTCAGAATTATGAGAGAATACTCACAGATCTCATTCAAACATTATAGTTTCATTGCTATTATTGTTTGTTTCTGTTCCTATAAACTTCTCATCAGCGCTCCATTTTGCATGAATTTAATGTGATATATATTTGAAGGGGTTGTTGTTTCACCATGAAGTAGTTTTCACTTTGTTTTTTGATATGAAGTTCAGTTTCTTCTTAGTTGTTGGCTAAGGCAGTGTTGAAGTATCCGACATGTTAACATACTTTACTTTTCATTTCTCTTCAGAAAAGATTGATTGATCCTGAATCAAACAAAGTGCAGCCTCACAAACAAGATTTTTTTGACGAACAAATGTGTACTCAAGGAAAGCTTATGTCCCNTGATTTTGTCCATCGATCCACATTTCATTGTTGTTTTACATTAGTACATCTTTGTATGTTACAGAAATTTGAGTTTTATCCAAACTGTCGAATGAGGAATTGTGAGAGTGTTTTCACTAAAACGCTAATACCGTCTTGGAGCTACAGTTTGATAGGTCCGGCAACATTTGATTGGTAAAAAATATTCTGTTTACAACGTGCACAGCTGCTGTACATTTAGGCTTGCAATGGTATAATGTTTGCTCATAAATTTGGCTTGGGATTATCCACAACGAGGTACTTACGGACATGATTACCCCCGTGTACAATTTTTTAGTACCAAATTTGTGCACACAAGGCTTTCTATGGGGGTTGCTTCTTTGCTTGAAAATTGGATCCTGGAAGGAGATGAACAGGGTAATTTTCCTGTGAATACTTTTCAGTTTTTCTGTCCATTGTTTTTGGCTTAAAATTTTTTGGAGCATGAATGAATGAATGACAGAGTTAACATGCTACAAAGTATTTAAAAGTTCTTTCCAAGAAAAAAAAATAATAGAAGTTTAAAGTTTGGAGTAAAGTTTGAGTCTTGATGAAATTTTAGTTGGATCATGTTGATGAATGCAGGTGTGTAGGAAGTGCTGTTTCCAATTTTGATCTTCTGTCAGAATTATGAGAGAATACTCACAGATCTCATTCAAACATTATAGTTTCATTGCTATTATTGTTTGTTTCTGTTCCTATAAACTTCTCATCAGCGCTCCATTTTGCATGAATTTAATGTGATATATATTTGAAGGGGTTGTTGTTTCACCATGAAGTAGTTTTCACTTTGTTTTTTGATATGAAGTTCAGTTTCTTCTTAGTTGTTGGCTAAGGCAGTGTTGAAGTATCCGACATGTTAACATACTTTACTTTTCATTTCTCTTCAGAAAAGATTGATTGATCCTGAATCAAACAAAGTGCAGCCTCACAAACAAGATTTTTTTGACGAACAAATGTGTACTCAAGGAAAGCTTATGTCCCTGACATTGTCAATAAAATTTATTAATGGAAAGATCTGGGTTTTTACTCCTTTGTAGCACTTTAGACTATATGCATCACTTTTTTAACCTTTATGTACTAAAAAAAAAGAATATAA
Source organism: Porites evermanni (assembly GCA_942486025.1). Lineage (NCBI taxonomy): Eukaryota > Metazoa > Cnidaria > Anthozoa > Scleractinia > Poritidae > Porites > Porites evermanni. The sequence continues at coordinate 18,811 of CALNXI010002306.1, read as the reverse complement.
TCAGTATTTTTTCCAACTAACACTTGAATCAAAGTTCTCTTCTTTCAAATATAGTATTCCCTGATTTTAAAAAATTCATTATCTTATTCAGATCAAGCACAGAAACCATTGAAAAGAAAAGACAGAAAAACCTTGCTCGGTCAAAGACGGCTTTAAAGATTTGATATTAAAATTACACCCGGCGTTCTCAATGAAAAGACTGAATGCAGACACTAAAGTTCATTTAGCTCATGTTCAAGCTTTTTTTAAAAAATGTATTGGAAAGTGTTGCTGCAGAAAAAATATTTTTGCTTTACCTTTTCGGTAAAAATAATAATAATAATAATAATAATAATAATAATAATAATAATAATAATAATAATAATAATAAAATAACTACCGTGTGTCTAAGCAATTTCAAAGGACCCATAGTGTCTTATTTATCTGCTGTATTGAGCTGTGAACAAAGGCCGTTCTTTCTAGTGACCCTGCTTTTTTTAGAAACATTGTTGTCCTTCGTGATCCTTCGTGATCGTGAAGAGTCCAAAGTTGAATCCTGCAAACCGGCAAAATCGCGAGCATCGCAGGAAACGAATCCCACGGGAATAGGTGAAAAAGGATAATAAAAAGTCTAGGCTAAAATATCCGATATGCATTTACAACTAATATTAAGCCGCAATTAACCTTCTTTCCATTGGAATAAACAAACTATGGAGGTATTGCCGCCATTTTGAATTTGGCAATGTCACGTGGTCGCGCGACGACCAATCAGACATTTTTCGCCGGTGAAAATGGCACGCATGCAAGACGAAGAAGGATTATAACACTCATCGATATGGTTCTGCTCTTGCGAGTTGCCCTTTCAGGTTAAATTCGCCTGAAGAGAAGGTCTTTATACAAAACAGGCATCGTGCTTGCTTGGTGTTTTTTACTCGATTTTTCAGTTTCTGTGATCAGATTAAAAGGCATTCCGCGGCATGATTGTCTCATAAGAACCCAACGAATATATTCCGTAAAACATCTTTCGAAGAAGCGAATATTGCCTAGAAATTTTTTTAGCTAGAGTGTTTCTATTAACCACCGGCCCATAAACGATTGTCGGAAGTTGGGTTTGATTTTTGAGATTACTCTCCAGATTTGGCAAGTGCTCGTTAGATTTCAGTTTCGAAAACAGTGTCGGAAAGAATTCTTCGTTTTCGTAAAACTTTAAATAGCAATCGCAGGTAGGGTTTTCGCATTTGAAATGGAAGAACCCAATTAATTTAAATTTAAACTCTCCCTATGATGACTTAACAGATAAAGAATTTACAGCACCACAGCCACTACTTACCTTAGAATGCACTGCAAAACTTAAACAAGCATGTTCTCTAGATTCCGTATATCAAGTTTTAATCATTAACCGGAGGAGCACTCGCTAAGTCCGGCCCCTCCTCTATGCAAACTTACCGTCAAAGTTTAATCACGCAAATTTTATTCACACCAGTCTTGGATTTTTATTAAATATGCCAATAATAGCCTTTTCGTTTATCTTCATAAAACGGCCTCTATCAGGTTATTGTTTGACGCAGTTTTAACTAATTTGAAATTTTTATATAGTTCTGCGCGCCATAGAAAATGGGAAAGGCCTGGTATGGCATTGGCTATATAGCATGGAGCCATATCGTTCATGGGTTTAACCTTGAAAGCCCATGAAGTTATCAGGTTTGTAGTACACATCTTTTTTCTTCACAACAGTATTTTATCGTTAACTAACCTTAAGGCTCTCTTTGCAAAAGCCACTTTAGGTCGAAAGTGACGAACTCTTTAGCTTATCAGCCAGAATAATTCACGGGACTGTTTCTCTTGTAAAGAGCTCAAAAACAAAATGTATCATGAGAAATCCGCTATCCTTCTAAAGATAGTATGGAGATAACTGTTAGGTCCGATTCTATTAGAGACAATTTGATTTTGATTGTTAATAATGTACCAAGTAGTGCTCTTTCATCAAAAGCCGCAAACCGCAAACAAATTGGAACAAAATGCCTTCAACAACCTGGTGGTAAAGAGGTATGTTTCTTTTTCTTATGCCTGATCCAACTGATTTGATTGGCTTAAACTTTTGCTCTGGTCACGGTGAAGTTGTGACAGCACATAAGGAGAGTCTAAGGATGCCTGTACAACTCTACTCGGGCCTGATTCTCCTCTGTGAGATTGAGTTTACAAGAAAGATTAAAAACTGTAAACAAACCTGAAAATACCTAAACTCTTGAAGGCCCTTGAAGGAGGCTATTCACGCAATATTGTGCTTGCTTGGCGTTTTTACTTAATATTTCAGTTTCTATGAAATGACAGATTTATCATGATTACAGGGTGTCCCAAAAGTTCGTTCCTCTACTTTATAAGTCCGTATTTCAGTACGATTGAACTTGTTAAGCAAATCATTGAAACAGAGGTTGTGTCTTTAAATATAATTTACTATTTTCATACTTGTTGTGCTATCTTTTGACTCGAATATTCGATTTATGTTCTCCCGCGCCAAAGGTGCCCGTGCGCGAGTATATTTTCCAGCCACATATTTTTTGTATTTTATAACCCGAATTGCTCGAACTCCTTCCTTGTATTTTGTGAATATCAGGAAAGATAAATCCCCTTGACGCAAAAACGTTCAGCTAGGTGAGAGCATAAGCATGTATACTTCGATTTACTGGGTTATGTTTTGTAGAAACTGCTAAAAAAGTGGAAAAATCCGAATGCAGGGTGGTAAAATGATCATGGAGAAATGAAGGTTTTGAAGGCAAGAAACGAAGGGGAAGACCAAAAGTCCTGAAGAAAGCAGCTAAAATAGATTTAAAGAAGGCTACATACAAAGTAGGAGACTCAACGAGGAAGCTCTCACATAGTCAGAGAGCCAAGTCCAGAAACGGTCATGAAAAGCTGTTTAAAATGTTTAAAATTAGAGGCCCCTGAGATGGCAAAAAGCCTCTGCTTACTCTGCTAAGTAACGCCCAGCAGATCTCAAATTTGTAAAGAAGTATTCAAAAGCCTTGCTGTGGAAGGATGCCGGAATTATTATCTTTTTTGGATGGGCCCAATATATATTTTTTTAGCTGCTTAAAATAAACAAATAATGTTTGGGGGTGGACTGGCTCCTGCGCACCAGGTGATAAAATAGCTCAAAACGGATCATCTGTGGGTCTACACGCTCTATCCCACTTCATGCCGCAACGGCTACAGAAGGTGATAAAAAATCAAAAAGCGCAAGCCAGTTACTGAAATTCTGAATGTATGTGCTCGGTAGAGAAATAAACATCTTCTAGAAATTTCATGTAAAAATAAAATTTTGATCAAAAGTTATAGTGCATGAAATTAGAGGAACAAACTTTTGCGACACCCTGTAGAAAGACACACAGAGACAAGTCAACATCGCTTCTCGGACGTGAGCCTGCCATACCATTTTTGAAGTTGACACGTTTTACTGCACACATCTGATCTCCACAACATGATTTTACCCTTAAACCTGTGGATTTAATTGAAGCTTGGAAAGCAGGTTTGGCCACGTATGAAGAAATAATTCGCATGTGACAATGACTCACTCGTTACTTTCAATTCCGTAAAGAAGTCTATGATAAGTGGCACACGCGATTTTAATTGCAAACTTAGCGAAGCTCTTAGGAAGTGTTCTCTGTTATTCCTTCTTTTTATAGTGTTGTGGGTGAACGAACTAGAATAATGAGTGATATGATTTTTCTTGATTTTTAATGCCATCAGCTTGAATGGTCGTTATATCTATTTATCCATTACCTATCAAAAAGCATATGAATATACAGTACAACTATTTTAAATAGAACATCAAAAGTCTTGTAGCTTCTTCTTCCACTTCTGAGAATTTATAAAATCTATAATTTGTAAGAAATAAAAAACAAATCTGTACTCACGGGGATTCTGATATGTTCACCGGAGTCAGTTGAAACCTGGTTCGGGGAGCCTTAGTTTTTCGTCAAGTAAGGAAATTTATAGTATGACGTGAAAGTTCGAAAATGAAACAGTTGATCATTGCGTTTTAAATGCATAATCGACAATTAGGCTTAAAATAAATTAAAAAAAAAAAAACGAAGAAGAAGAAACCAAACTGTAGTTACCGGTTGCAGGGATCGGACATTTCTAGCGCAATGAGATGGTGAGAGCTAGTTCCGTTGTGGAAACACAGTTATGTGGGTTTAGCCTATGCTTGTAATATAATAGAGATAAATAAAGCACAGTATGGCATATCATAGAATGAAGACAAGGTTCGAAAATGAAACAATTGATCATTTCTTTTTAAAAGCTGATCAACATTCTGCCGATTATGGCAAGGCTTCAAATCTATTATTCATTGGGACCATCCTAGAAAGAAAGCTTGTACCTACGGATATTTCCCGGCACTGTAATGGTGAAAGCTAGTTCTTGGAAGGTCTGTTATGAGCGTATGGCTTAGCTATCGACTTCTATTATTTCATGAAGAAAATATACTGCTTGACGTCAACGTTGGAAAATGAAATAGAATTGAACTTTTATTTTTGAAAACTGAACAACATTATGTTGACGAGGGTAAGGCTTGGGTGAAAAACGATAATGGTTAATAATATCCTCGACAGGAATTGTAAGAATAAGTAGCCAAATAAGATTGAGAATCAAACTTGTACCGCTGCTAGATGAGACATGCGGGAGATTGTGTAGTTTTGAGTGTCATCGTGTGATTAATAGCCCGAACTCACAAACAAATGTGAGAATAGTTTAGCTCCAAAATTTTCTAAAAACACAAAGTCGTGAAACAAATTAAAAAAACAATAAAGACGTGAAAAGTTGAAAGATATATAATTTTTTGGGGGTTGGGGTGGTGAAGAGCAGTGAGGGTGGTGCAGGCCCGTAGACAAGATTTTTTACGGGGAGGTGTCATCCAACGAGTAGACGGAACAAATGATGTCGGAGGCGCAAGTCTCTGGGGAAGGGGGTGCAGGGGGGTCTGTGTGAGGGGGGATTAGAGTACCTGAGACTGCATTTCGAGTATGTTGAAATACTGGATATTTCTCAAACTTTTAATCTTCAAATGTAGCTTTTATTTTTCAAATAGAGTACTTTATTTAAAAAGTTTATTAGAACAGCAATAAATGCGGGATGTCACTATTTAAAAAAAAATAGTAGAAAGAAAGTTGTATATCCGTATTATTCGCTAGGTTTAATGCATAATGTTTACATTGTGATCTTTCAATAGTGTACCAAGCTCAAGCTTCCTTGGGTGGTTCTTAGAAACAGACCAATCAAAGACTTCTTTCAGATCAATGCATGTTAGATACTGGATGTCCTGATTAGCCAGTGAAGAGTGCCTCTCTTGTTCCGCGAATACTACTTTTTGGCGACCTAAAACAGCTGATATTTTAAACGTTTCTCAAAGACAAAGGGCCACAATGAAGGAAAAAAGGATCCGAGATTGGCAGGAGCCCGTCAGTGGCTTCTGTAAGAAGTCTGCGTCGCAAGCGTTTCCGTGCGGTTTCGGAGCGAAGAACGAGGAATGAGAGTCAAAGACCGCGCGAAAATTAATTCTGACTAATGAATCGAGAAGCACAGTGTTACCTTCACAGAAGTTGCTTTCTTGGCGGAGAGGAGCGAACGTGCAAGTAACTTAAGGCGGCTTGAGTTTGAGCCTAACTATGTTGGCATTCAGTCTAACAAAATATGATAACGAAAACTGGTTGCCACAACTGTTTTGATGGCTATACCTGTCTTTTTTTTTTTTAGATAAGATTTGATCAGTTAAATGAAAAATCACGGATTGAGAATAAAAACGTTTTCCGCAGATATGTAACAAAAATAGATCGTTAATTGTTTTTATGATGCCTATTTTACATAACTGTCTTAATCAAGTGATAATAAAGATCCTTTAGCAATATATACTCTCAACAAATCT
>CALNXI010002305.1:61233-76233 GCA_942486025.1 Porites evermanni | reverse complement strand
AAGCAATTAAATTCTTCAAAACAGCCACAGTATTTTTTTTCTTTCCTGTTTGATTGGTTTCCCTTTTTATTTAAATGAAATTGGAGTGACCATTTCATTATCATTCCTGCTCGGTCTAAAGGGAAATCCCCAGGCAAAACACGCTACATGTGTTGGTCGAACACTGTTCATCTGTTGGAGAAATGAAGAGAATAAATGAATTTCTCTGAAGGCCAAGAAAAAACGAAAACAAAAAAACCCTCAATAATACTCTAACCTTGAGAACTGTTTCTTTCAATGCACTTGCATATAGAAATATACAAAATATGTCCGCATAAATTATGAAAATACATATTCCTCTGGGACTTTCATTAGGTGAAGAAAGCATACAAGCTTAATAGGTCTACTGGATTTTTCTTTGAAAATTTAAGCAATATGGTGTCGAGTCAAATATTTATTTTTACCAAGGTTATAGCCAGGGTGCTTTTGCAAAATTATGCAGTACATGTTTAAGCTCAACTTCTAAATGGAATAAATCACTGTTCTTATGTAATGAGAAGCCCAATTTGGTATGGTTTTCACTTAGGCATAAGAGCTATCCACTATAGTGTGAACATGGTATAATAGTTTCAATACGTACTCGACTGTCTGGCTTCTTTAAGCGTTGGATGTGTATTCCTAATCTGTGATCAGACATATCTTTTACTTTTTGAGAAGGGTGGGTAAAAGCCCAGGTGGGGTACTTTAGGAATTTCTGGGTGGGGATGTGCCGCTGGGACCCTGGAACCCTTAACCTATACCAGAGCTAGTTCAGCTGAATTTTGCTACCCTATACTAGAGTAAACTCCCCAAATACCCCCTATCCTAGAGTAGCTGTTTCCTAGGCTAGATAAAATCTTCAACCAACTGATCAGTTTCTTCCTGAAAAATGATACCCTATTCTAGACCCAAAACCTCTGATTTATATACCCTATCCTAGAGTAAACTGCTTGAAAACCGTACCCTTCACAGCGGCACATACCTATATAGCCCATATATGGCAGTACCCCCCCCCCGGGGGGGGAAAAGAAACCAGCAAGAAACAAATAAAATGATATATGGAGGGCATAGGCACAGGCTACGTTATTCATGAAAGTAAATATGTGAATTTTTATAAAGAATTATTTCATAGGCTTTTCTCAGGACAGAAAAAAAAAATTATTATAACAAGGGATGTACAGAAATATTGCTCAATTTTTTTCCTTTCTTTGTAGAAAAGCTCTACAAAGAGCCTGCAGTTCGTGTACCAAGCCTTCAGCGTCTATCTAAAATTGCACATGACCTGGGACTAGACATGCAAGAGAGAGAGCTAATGGAGTACCAAGGTGAATTTCTTGTTCCAGTGAAGCCCTAAACCTGAGCTGAAAATTAAACTTAAACTATGATTGAAATATCCATAATAGAATCCTTTGTGTTCAATGAAAATTTACAATTTAGCTGAATCTTGATTGTTGATATTAAAGCACAGAAATTCTTTCTATTTAACAGAGGCTATTTCCAAGACTCTGGGTGATACATACCAGCGGTTGTATGAGTTACCAGATCCCAAGCTTCCGGTCAAGTATCCACGGACGCCAGGTTACAGGCCGTCAGCAGAGGAAAACCCTTACAATGCTTGGTGAGAGACAGCTGTCTATCAAACAGATAAGAACTTAAGTTTAAGACTTAGAGTTAACGAGTTAAGGTTATGTGTTTAGTCAACAAAAATTATTATCGTAGATAAACAACCTCCTGGGTAGGTAAGGTATGGGTATGCACACACTTGTGGGGGAGGACAGAGGGGTTGGAGCCTCAGGGAATAGAGGGTAGGAGGGGTAGGTGAGAGGAAAGGGCAGGAGCTGGGTGGTTAAAGAGGGTGGGGGGTGATTGACGTTTTAAGAGAAAATAGAGGGTCTGTGAACTGGCTATGCCCGAACAACTGAACCGCAAGCAACGTAGGCTACATGTAGAAATCGGAGGTGTTTATCGCTCAGCTACGTACGACGTCTTCTTTAAACACCCTGGAACCCCGTGGTATTCGAGGGACAATCTATTGTAAAAAAAGTTTTAACAATAGAATGTTTAAAACCATAGGTTTCAATTTGCCCCTTCTTCACAATTCATGGATTCCAAGACAAGAGCATGCCCTTTGAGACTACTAAAGTCAATCCGTAGCCAACATCTAGAAACTTGAATAAACTATCAAGAACTTTGTTTGCATCCTGATGGCTTTCACTCCTGGGGTTTCCAGCTTTATTTGGCACCCTAAATGTGGACGTCCAAAGTACACAAAACTGAACTCTCTTCTTTTCTCAGTTTTTCTTCTTCCTGGACTTTGACCAGTTGTCGTATTTTAATCTATGAAAAACGTCTAACGGAAAAGCCAAGGAATTTTAAAATCGGCTCCGACCATGGAACGAGACCGGGTTTAGTTCTTGAAAATATGCCAGTCAAATTAACTTTTATTGCATGTATATGGATCACTTTCGTATAAGTGTTCGTATCTGGACATGATTTGGCAGCTTTATTCGCCATCTTCCGAGCGTTAAAAGAGATGTCGTCACACGTGTCCAAGGCGCCCCGTTTTGGGGGCAATTACGGTGACCGCATTGTCGTAAACGCCAACTCTCCCGGGTATGGCACCAGTCTCCCAGTATCCCGCATGGATCTCCAGATCTCCTGGATAAAAATTGAATTTTGAGCTTTTATTTGCTGTAGTTTGGAATTTAGCCTGTTTTCTTGCAAAAATGCATTTTTTTTATGATGAAGAGAGAGTCTCCGGATCATTTAGATCTACAAAGTTTGGCATCTCTTCATTGGTCAACTTACGAAGGCCTTAGTTCATCCGTGAGATATGTTAAATGTTTTCTTAAGCTATGTTAAACCCTGCAGTGTGCGTTTTTTATCAGGTACTGGCGCTGTGACATCAAAGGAGCACCAAGTGGTAAACTGCAAGGCAAGACAGTTGCCATTAAGGATAACATGTGTGTAGCAGGTGTACCCATGATGAATGGTTCCCGGATATTGGAGGGCTTTGTCCCGGATATCGACGCCACCGTGGTGTCCCGGATATTGGATGCTGGTGGACATATAGTCGGCAAAGCTGTTTGTGAAAACTTGTGCTGGGATGGTGGGAGTTTCACAGCTGCCACCGGGCCGGTGGTGAATCCACACAACAAAACAAGGATGGCGGGTGGCTCGTCTTCGGGATCGGCTGCTTTGGTGAGATCAGAAAATGATTTTAAATGATACGCTGTTCTTATTGTAATTCACCCACTCACCAAGTCCTCGTTTTCTAACTACGACGTTTCCATATTTGTTAATGATCGCTTCAAGTTAGGCGATTGTTCATACATGTTAAGTTAGTTGTTTCAACCGTACATAGAAGTTTTGTACAGTACCGCAAATGATCCCCGACCGCAAAAGATCCCCAGACCGCAAATTTTTGTTCGGGGTAGGTTTCAGAGAATTTCAGGGTTACAAATATTATCATTTTCTCAAATTGATACTGAGTATCTGGTAGATTGGATTTGACAAATTTCTTCTTAAAAACATCATGTAGAGTCAAGTTCCTATACACCTTCTTCTACTTGTAATAACTTTTCTAGGAAACTTTCTAGGCTAGCCTGTCCAAAGTACTGTGCTTTCTCGAATATTAGTAAGAGTGTGAAACGAAATGTCTTAAATTTAAGAAAATATTTCTCTCTCCAAAAATCAGTTTAAGAGAAAAATCAAGCAAACGTTTACTTTCTTTCTTCTTTTTTATTTTTGCATTTATTTGAGAGACAAAATTTATTCAGTTTAATACTTTTCACACGTTGATCCAGTATCTTGACTCCAAGCCATTCTGATTTTCCTCTCGGGATCATTTGCGGTCGACAATGGGGATCATTCGAGGTCAATTTTGGGGATCATTTACGGTCTGGGGATCATTTGCGAAGGAAGTCGCCTAACTCTTTCTGCTCTTAGTTATTTAGAATGCCTTTCTGTTGGTCCTCAAGGTGGCTGGAGGATACGTTGACATGGCGACTGGTAGTGATTCAGGTTGCTCTATAAGAGTCCCGGCCTCCTTTTGCGGAATTGTGGGATTGAAACCGACCTGCGGATTGGTTCCGTTTACGGGCATCATGTCATTGGATGTGACTTTGGATCATACGGGACCTTTGGCCAGGACTGTCTATGACATTGCTTTGATGCTAGAAGTAAGATGACAACAAGCTTTAAAGTTCTGTTTGAAGAGTTTATTTTTTCTACGGAACATTTTAGAGCTAAAATCGTCTGTTTATGTGGTTAAAAGAATTTATTTTCAATGTAAGGAATTTATTTCGAACGAGCCACCATCTAACGGCCTCTTGCAGCCCATTCATGCTTCGTCATTTGGATAACTTCTCCGCCGGCCCGAAAACGATACCGAATAGGGGTTCTGTTAACGCATAAGAACGGTGATTTTTGCGCGATTTCTGATAGCCTAAGTGTTTGTTTGTACTGCGTGTTCCGACCGAATTTCTTTAAATTTATGTTCAGTTTTGTCACACTGAGATGCGTTATTACTTGCTACATTTGCTAAACCGAACATCTGATTAGGGAGTTAAAGCAACGACGTTTTTAACTAAGCGACGAACGTCAACCGGAAGTAGACTTTTTGCACTCCATGGTCGTGATTTTGATCAAATTCTTGGGCAAATCGTCTCTATAACAGTAAAGACACTTAGCAATACAAATATAGTAGCGTCAAGGCATATTAAAAGAGAAAATTAAAAGGCTCACTTCCGGTTGACGTTCGTCGCTCAAAAATGTCGCTCCTTAAATTCCCTAGTTCACTCAGTAGAGCGCTGGATTGCAGAACGGAAGGCCACTGGTTCGATCTCCTAGTCTCAACCAGTACTCATGGTCTTAAAATAATTGAGAAATAAAGGTGCTACCTTTGTCCTGCCAGACCCTCGCGTGGCTCGGAGGACAACGTTGAGATGGCGGTGTCGTCTCCAGGAGGAGACGTAAAAAAAGTGTCTCCAGTTCGTTCTTTCCAACTCAATACGTTAGCGCTCATATAAAGTGCATTCCCTGTGAGCTCTCTATGAAAACAGTGTTTTTATATGACGCTCATTCTCTCTTGCGTTAACTAGAGGGAACGTCAACAGAAACTGATTTGCTGCCCTGGGCCGTGAGATAGCGGGGAGGAGGGGGAAGGTGCGGGGCAGAAATGTCAAAGTAAAGGTAGTTTATTATGGGAGTATAATCTACGAGGGCAAATTTTCTCTATACCTGATAATTTTGGCTTAACATAATAGCCGTTTCACATTCGTCAATTTAGCAATGTAGTAACGGCCGCGAACGTAGCTAGAGCTAGTCACCTCTTTTTTACCGACCTCTCGGAAAATATCAAGGATCAATTTAGGTTTCAGGGAAACTGTCCATCTACCCCTTCCCTAAGCTAACATTAACACTTACTTCTCACATAGGGCAAAATGATGGCTTAGGGGAGGGGTAGGTGGGAAGTTTCCCCGAAACCTATATCAACCAATATCAACAGGTTATTGCTGGGTATGATGACGGTCTGGATCCAGGACAGCCACGTGACCTACACGTTCCAGAGTATACGTCACTGGTGCGTATGTTGTATACAGCTATTTCGAGAAAGGTTGTCAGAAAAAATGTGCACGCGAAAATCGCGAAAGGTAATATGGGATATGATTAATACACTGTTCCTGACACTGTAGCTGTCGAATCTACTTTTGCTGCTTTTCTTTAGCACTCGCAAACATACGTCTATGGCCTATCGTGCCACTCTTTCAAATTTCCTTGAAGAACTTGAGTGAACACCAAACAACCCAAAATACCTTTCGGGATGGTCGCGTGCACTTTTCCCGACAACCTTTCTCGAAAAAGCTGTATATTGTTATCTTGATTGTGCTTAGTGCTTTAATTTATAAATTTAGCCAAGGTCTTTGTCTTAAGTGTCGTGACAAGTCATGACGTATCACGTACTAAAAATAAAAACGCAAAAGCTAAATTTAGCCCTTAACTAGAGCTAGCAGGCTATCAAATCCACAAAAAACTCATTTGTCCTGAACATTTCGCCGGTAATATAAAACGACGACTTTCCAACAAGATGGTCTATGTAAAAGAGATAATAGTTTTAGGGCAGCTGCGGTTTCGTTGAAATTCATAGCAGCTTTCCCGAAAGCTTCACGGGATCTCAGTCATTTATCTAAAGCGAATTTTCTTTTCAACCTAAATAATTAGTAAAAAGAATAGTGTCCTTATTTTTGACCCAAACAATTTTTAAAAAATTACATAAACAGACCACAATCTTACTGTCCCCTGTGTCCCCTGTGTCGCTTCTGTCCTCTGTGTCCCCTTTTCCCCTTGTGTCCGCTGTGTCCCTGTGTGTCCCCCTGGGCCCCCTGTGTCCCCTTGTGTCTCCTGTGTCCCCTGGCGTCCCCTTAGTCCTCTGTGTCCCCTATGTTCCCTTGTCTCCCCTGTGTCCCCTTGTGTCTGCTGTGTCCCCCTGTGTCCCCTCGTGTCTCCTATGTCCCCTTGTGCCCCCTTTGTCCTTTGTGTCCCCTCGTGTCGCCTTGTGTCTCTTATGTCCCCTGTGTCCCCTTGTGTCCCTCGTGTCCCCTGTGTCCCCTGTCACCCGTCATGTCCCCTGTCACCCGTCGTGTCCCCTGTGTCCCCTTGTGTCCCCTGTGTCCCCTTGTCTCTCCTGTGTCCCCTTGTGTCCCCTGTGTCCCCTTGTGTTCACCTGTGTCCCCTGTGTCCACTTGTGTGCCCTCGTGTGTCCCTTGTGTCCCCTGTGTTCCCTTTTGTTCCCAGTGTCCCCTTGTGTCCTTCTGTGTCCACTTGTGTCTCATGTGTCCCTTTGTGTCCCCTTGTCCCTGCCTTCAGGCGTCTTCTTGTTTAAGGAAATAATAGACAACAATTTTCCATTGTCCACATTTCTTGCGCGCTTTCTTGTGGGGCTTTTTCCCATTTTCAAGGAAAAAAAGCCCTGGGAACGAAGTTGATGTCTTAACTTTGCAAAGTGAAAACATTATTACCCACTAGGCATATAGGATTGAACTCAGCAAAGCAATTTTCCGCTTTTAATCAAATTTCGCATTATTTGTATCAGCTCACAGGAAAGATAGAAAACCTGAAGATAGGAATCTTAAAAGAAGGGTTTGATTTGGAAATCTCCGAACCTGATGTTGACAAGATGGTGAAGGAAGCCGCTGGACAGCTGAGCAGTAAATGCGGCACAGTCGTCGAGGAAGTTTCAATCCCTATGCATTCAGATGGTAAGCTATTTGCTTCAATACTCAGTCAGACGTGCTACGTAGCAGAATCCAGTTACTTTCGATAATCATTTTTGAAAGATTGTCAAAGTGAACCCCGATCCAATGCAGAGAAAAATGAACTGAGAGAAACGTCACACTATTTTTCTTCGTGCAGTCATACTAAGCACCGTGAAATGTCTGTTGACGTAAAATAAGCTCTTGTTTAATTCTTTAAAAGTTAAGGCGTGCAGCTTAGTGACTCGCTACTGGGTAGATAACGCAAATCAAGGCTGAGTAAGATTTTTTTTGAGCCTTTCTATGTGTTTTGAAAAAAGCCGCTTTAGTTCCATTGTTAATAGAAAAATTCCGACGGATCATGAACGTGGAAACTGAATTGAGCAACACTGTAAACAAGATTCTTGGGCCTGTTTACATGGAGGTGGGGGACCCCAGACCCCTTTTAAAGGATACTTTACAAAAATTGAACACAACATTAACACTAGAAACAATGGGTGTTCACTAAAACTTCCCAAAGCCAAATTAGAATTTGGACGGAGAAGTTTTGCGTTTCAAGGGGCTCTAGTTTACAATACTTTACCTCGGCATTTAAGAAATTTAAATTCTAGGTTTCTTTTTAAGAGTACTTTAAAAGAGTTTTTTCAATAGTATTCCCTAATTCACAACTCTTTTCAGTCTTGTAAGTCGATTTTTACAGATTTTGATTTTTAAATCTTAGATTTCTTAGTGTTATTTTATTTTATTTTCCTTTTTCGATTTTCTTCTTTATTTTTTAGCTATTTATGAGATAATTACAGGACCCTTTTGATAACAGTTCTTTTTATCAGAACTGATAGGTTATCCTGTATAAATATTCGCGTTATTATTATTATTATTATTATTATTATTATGTAAAATTTAGCACAGGGATTTTCCCTGGGGAGAAATATCCAGTCAAGTCTCATCCCGAGACCTCAGACTTCCAGCACTTTTCTGAGGATACGTGCCGATCCGAGGAGTGCCGACTTTTGCATCGTTCTTGTTCGGTTCTTAATTCCTAGTTGCTCCAAGTGGCCTGCCAGCTTCTTTGACACTGAACCCAATGCACCTACAACCACTGGCACCACTTTTGTCCTTGATTTCCAGATCCTTTGAATCTCTCTTACCAGGTCTTGCTTGGTACTTTTCACACTTTTCAGTTTCTTTCTGCAGTATATTACTATCCCCGGGAACAGCTATGTCCACAATGATTGTTTCCTTTGCCTTCTTTTTCTGAATTTCAATGTCTGGCCTCCTGTGATGGATTTCACGGTCTGTTTGGATGGTAAAGTCCCACAACAGTTTAACCTCCTCATTCTCTTCTACGCTTTTGGGGGAATGCTCATACCATTTGTCACTGCACTCAACTCCATATTCCTCGCACACCTCCCAATGAATGACCCGCCCAACAACATCATGCCTCTTTTTATATTCTGTGGGCAACTACACAAAATATGCTGCACAGTTTCATCGTGGCTACCACACATTCTGCATTTGGATGATACAAATTCTACAACCTGGAGTTCCTCTCTTATCCTTCGCTTTACAATTTTCTTCAAAGCTGGTACTTTGCCTTGGTCCTGACTCAGTCTGATTTCATTCAGTCTTTTCCAAATTACCAGTTGGTCTTCAGACAATTGCCGAGGTGCTTCATCACACCCTTCACTCTGTACCTGGGCTTCTTGCGCCGTCTGTGGGTCCATCTCCTTTACATTCTCGGCAGGTAATTCATGCTCGTTACCATCGTTAGCTTCCTCTACAAGAACTGTCCCATTTTGTTCATCACAGTTTCCATGCTTGTTCCTCTTGATCTCTTCTAGCTCCACAGCTGTGAACCATTTACTTTTCAAGATAGTACGGGCCCTGGTCTGCAAGCCTCTGTTTAGTCACTTTTACCATTCCTTTCTCATCCCACAACCTAAGCATTCTCTGGCGATACCCTTTTTTCTCCGGATGCTCTTAAAATAGCATTCCGTCAAAACCCTATTCTCCTCGATTGACCATTTCCTTCTTCCCTTTCTCGAACCACTCTCTCTAGCAGGATAACGACCGGGTGCTGGCTGCTGTCCCCCAGCAACCCTGCCGGGCGAGGCACCTTCGTCAAAGACTCCAGTCCCATTCACGCCGTCACTCATATCCGCAATAGACATATTTATCATCCCATAGGTGAGAGATTATTATTCGTGGTGCCACCACTAGATAGAATACCGACCAAGGTTTTATTATTATTATTATTATTATTATTATTATTATTATTATTATTATTATTATTATTATTATTATTATTATTATTATTATTATTATTATTATTATTATTATTATTATTATTATTATTATAGGTGAGGTAACGTGTGGAGGGTCACCCTACCTATCATGTAAACCTGATCAAATTTAGAGAGATTATATGGACAGGCGGGTACCCCGCCTTAGCGGGTTACCTCACGTACCTTGGGTCCCCCACCTCCATGTAAACAAGCCCTTAGCCTGTGTTCACCTTATACTGGATAGCTCTTTCGCCATCATGTAATATAATCTTCGGTCTCATCCATTTTTTATACCACAGCTGGTCATATTATAACTGCTATTTATCAGCTTGGAAGTCATCGAATGGTGTTCGAAGGGGGTGGTAAGTATTCCCCGCTATCTAAACTCACAGGCTGGTAGTAGTTTTTCTATGGGCGTTAAGAAGAGGTCAATCGAGATTCAGCTAAGAAGGAAAATTTGTGGTGGACAAGCATCTGCATGTACTGTAAATCCTCTATTAAGCCACCCAAGGGGCTTGTTTATTTCAAGGCCATTTTAGAGGGGCTTAATAGAGACTTTATTTAGAAAAGACGATGGTATCAGTTCTTCATAAAGAACTAGAAAACAAAGTCGGGAAAAGCTCAAGTACAAGAAGGTTGGAGGTCATGCAGCCGAGGATCAGAATCAGATCCGAACAAAACCACCCCGGATTAGCCCACACGAAGTTTTACATTCGTGATTGATTATTACAGTCTATCATTTATTAGTGAAGAATAATTAGGGGATTGAAGGGGGGCTTAATAGAGAGGGAGGCTTATTAGAGGGGGGAGGGCTTAATAGAGGATTTACGGTATTTAAAACGGGGAACAGGGAGTGGCGAGTGGCGAGTGGGGAACGGAGAGGAGGGAACAGGGAACGGCAAAGACACGGGGAACGGGAAAATGAAAAAATGGGAACAAGACAATTTAAACTTGGCCTACCTCGATCTGTAATTACATTACCCATTCTCTTGTTGAAAACGTTTTGCAATAAAGATTGTACTGCATCATATTACATTGCATTACTTTGCATTAGTAATTGCTTTACATTGCACTGTATAGTATTGTAATCTTGGTGCACTCGGTACAGCAAAAAGTACAGTCATGTTAGCCGGCTTATAACCTGTTAAGGAAACGACGGTAGATGTGTTAAATTCACCTTTGAAACTGCAGAGATGTGTGTACTGATTTTTACATTACATACCCTCCCTGAAAGGTTTCGGATCATCTGGCAAGATGTACTATGACACAACCCTTCAAGAGGCTTTTTTGCGAGGCTTGAAATGCCACTCCAATGACTTGCCAGCAACCTGCAAAGAGTCCAGACTGATTGCAAAGTATTTGCACGATGAATACAACAGCGTTTTCTATGGAAAAGCGCAGAACCTGGGGCGAGTTCTTTGTAGAGCTTATGACGAAGCACTCGAGAAGTATGACGTGTTGATTTTACCGACTAGTCCGATTAAGGCGCCGGTCTTCCCACAACAGAACGTTTCTCTGAAAGGTATGTTAAGAATATGTACCTTGCGCAATTGTTAATTAGTTTTAAGCAAACGAAAGTTCTGAACTCTTTTTGTTTATAAAACAACAAAAAGGAAGTGTTATGGAGCTATTGTGGTAGAAGAAGGTAGTCCCTACCTAGGGGAGGCTAGGGGCGAGAGTGATCTTTCATTTTGTTACCGTGGGGAATTTAAGATACTTCGACGGCGACGACAACGAAAACGTCAAAAAAGCAATAGGTTGAATTGGCAAAACAACAACTCTACACGTGCATCACGCTTTTTTGCCCATTTCTTTGCCTTCACTGCACGACTATGACTATTTCACGTTTTATCGAGGACCTAAACAAGCGACGGCTAAATATTCTTTCTCTTTCTGAACTTGAATATGATTCTTAGGAATTCGGCTCAGAAAGAGTTCGCTTGCATTTGACAAAGTAAATGAGTTGGAGTAATCGGTATAGAGATTGAAAGAACGCAAATTCACTTTTTAAGCGACGTTTTCGTGGCCGTCGCGGTCGTGGTATCTTAAACTCCCTACTGACAAGCAATGGTAACATTGTTCAGAATTGAAGAAAGTATTGAAGCCCTCGTCCCCCAATCAAAAAACTGCCGCACCGTCCACCTATAAAAATTTAGTTAAAAGCCACTGAGCAGTACTGTCTTGTGTACTGTTTATTGTGCCTCACAAGGTGGTTATTACTGTGGACTCTGCGGATGTAATCTTTAAGTGTGACCATTTAAATAAAAGCTACTGAACAGTACTTTCTTGTGGTGCTGTTTGTTATGTTGTACAAGCTGGTTCTAACTTCTTAGTCTGTGGATGAAATCCTAAAGTGTAACCAATCAAATGAAAGCTGTTGAGCAGTACTTTCCTTTGCTACTGTTTATCATGATGTGCAGTGTGGTTCTGACTTTTCTTTGAGTCTGTAAACGGTAGTCCTAAAGTAGTATCATTCATATCAAAGTTACTGAGCAGAACTTGAATCTGTTCATTATGCGGTGCAAGGTGGTTCAAACTTTAGAGCCTTTTTAATACGTCCAGGTCAGTGACTACTCAAAGGAAAGCCCGCGCTAAGCAGCGGCTTCCCGTGTCAATCTCCCCGCTTTTTCGCTCTTTATAAGGGGATTTTCAGTGTCTGGTTGGATAAAATCCATCACGACGTCCATGCAAGAAATTCGAGCAGATTAATCAATTAGAGTTAATTGATTGTCTTACAGGATATTTGGAAAGGGCGTATGTCAACAGTAAAAACACTGCCGCATTCAACGTGACAGGTCATCCAGCTCTTTCAATCAACGCAGGCTTCAGTGAAGGATTGCCAGTTGGAATGATGATCGTGGGAAGAAAGTTTGATGAAGCCACTGTTCTTAATGTCGCCTATGCTTATGAGAAGATCAGAGATACCTCAAGTTAATAGCCGTTACGTCAGACGAGCAAATTTCACCACCGAGCCCCGTTTTTTAACTGTAAATTTGCTAAGTTTGGCATAACGGGAATTCCCAAGCTAAGGCAATCGAGTTAAAAATTACCCCGGTCGATACACAAAGAGTGCATTTTAAGGTGATGTTACACGGGACGATTCGCAACGACGATTTTTTACGCAACACACTTTTGCCATGTTGGAACAATGTTACAACCATTTGAGTTAATGTCGCAACAATGTTGCCTCGCTGTGTTGCGCTAAACATCGTTGTTGCGAATCGTCCCGTGTAACATCACCTTTATGCGAACAATTTTGCCTCCAAACGAGGATTGGTGGTGAAATTTGCTCGTCTGACGTAATCATGCATAAGGGCTATCACAGCAACAAAGTGACGTCACCGAACGGCGACTTGGGCGTGTTCATTAGAAGAAGACTCTCGGGTCGAAATGCTTACATCAAGTGGACAACTCAAAATGGAGCTGGTCAGAAGACCACAGATAATTATAAGAGACTAGAGTTATAACTCATCCCTAATTACAATCCAACTTTATTTTTCATCTACGGAAATCCTAGTTATTTGTCGATAGAGTAGTGTCCTGTTCCTCCTGAAACGTGGATTGTAGCCTGCGTAGCGAACGTTTCCATTTGGTTTCGGAGTAAAGAAAGACCGGTTTTGGCTTGCTACGCAGGCTACGTGGATTGTTATAGCCTGCTTTTTGCCTTGTCCCTTCCCGTATTGCCCTACCGTAACCACTTTTGGCCCTTCAAAGACAAGAAGCCCTAAGAACGTTAAATCGGCCCCTTAAAGCAAATGACCGGCACCGTGAAAGATACTGCCTTGTAAACACCTCCTACTTAAAACCATTCAAGTCAAAAATCAGTCTTTTATATACAGTCAACTCTCGCCTTGCGGGCACCTAACTGTAACGGACACCCCGATAAAACGGACAGCAGCTAAATCCCAGGAAAAAACAAATTACAGAAGTTTGACTGAAATAAAGTCGCGCTATTATTGACTCTCGCTAAAGAGGACACTAACTAGAGGTTCCTAGAGTGTCCGCTATAAAGGAAGTTGACTGTAGTAGGAGCCATGTTACGCAGATATAGTAGTAGTTTTCCCAATTTTTTGGACGGACCCCTAGAAAGGAAATCTTGGCGACCATGCAAAATTCACTAAGACGAAGAAAATGTTCTTTGCTTTTGTTTCCAAAGAGTTAGTTTATACGTACGGTAAAACTTTGCCGTGGCAATATTTGCAAACGAGGACAAATTGTTTTCAAATTCTTTTGCAAAAGCTCTCCAAAGCCCTTTACAATAAGGAGCTCTTCTCTTCAAAATAATTTCCCTCTAGTTGGTCAATTTTTAAATAAAACTCAGAGCTTCTTCTATTGAGCTTGTGTTTAAGATGTAATTTTATAAGTCACAAATTTTCGTTTTTAAGAGCAGTACAAAATAAGAAATTGATAAATGTGAAATGTGGGGGTGGGGGCCAGGATTGGCCACCCTTGGATAAATAATCTTGGTTTGGTCTGTTTATTTAAACTTGGATTGTCTGAAGATGCACCCTTTGATAAGTGGACTCTGTTTAGTCCGTCTTTGCTTTAACCTGTTCATCCCCGCCGAAGGCGACAAAACTAACAACTTCCATTTTCCACTCCTGAAGAAGGATACTGTATTAGTGCGTGACGTATTATTTCCACCTCGTGAAGAAACTGCATTTCAGTCAGCTGGTCATATATTAGCCTGTAAACAGGCTCTTTTATAGTGCGTGATTCCAATTTTGCTCCTGCTTGATAAAGCCCTACCTACAGGCGATTGGGAAGGCCCTGGGGACGAGTAACGTGACACAGTGCGTCACGCAACCTCCTTCACTGTTCTTCGCCGGACACGATTGTGCCTTCTTCTGGTTGTGTCCCTTGCTTAAAGTCATTGGCCCAGCATTCAATGAAGCCTTAATAGCGTAGAATCTAGAGGACTTTGTATTCAAAATGGCCGAAAGCAGTGTTCACGGTAAGTGATACATTTACTACATTGACAAACTGCCACAAACATGCATGCAAAGAAAGGTTCCATATGAAGTGCACTAGAAGTTTAGTCGATTTTCTCAGTTAGAAAATAATCGTTCTTATGCATTACAGTTCAAAATCACGGGGTTACTCAGAAACTAAAGTTACAACATAGCTCAAGGTTTTTGTACAGTGTCTTTATTTGCTAATGCTGCTTCGTGCGTTTACCATTTTCACATGACCACAATGCACCTTGTTCACACACCTGGCCAGCGAGTAGGCAAGCTCTCCGGGGTGCAGAAAGGGAGGGAAAGCTTACCATCACGTCTCAGAATTGGAATTCTACCTCCAGTGCCCCCTGTAGCGCTATCAGATTTTGGGCAAGCAACGCAGAGCCATTGTTAGTGTGAACTGCAAACAAACATAGAAGAAGAACATTGAGATAACAAGCAAACAAAACTCTGAAAGTAGCACAGGGGGGGGGGGGGGGGGGG